>MU624789.1:0-16584 GCA_025349905.2 Blastocladiella britannica
TCTCCAAGATGACAATGACCTCAGGCAGTGGAGCCAGTGGTGTTGTTGTCTGGGGCATGGGTGCCACAAACAGTGCAGGCACAGGAATGCTGGGCACATGGGTGACAGTCAGCACGTGCGTGATGGTGAGTAGGGTGGCAGCAGGGGTCAGCAGAGGGTTGTGATGGGCTGGCAGCAGTGAGTTGTTGGGCAGGTCTCCAGCCACCAAGACATTGACACAGCTCGCGTGAATAACATAACTGCCCACCAAACCATTAGGCTCGAGCTGGCCAGACACAGACATGTAGTTGTTGGGGAAAATGCGATGCCCATGTGAGCCATTCAGCACGTAGTTCCGATTGTACAAAGTGATAGTGTTTCGACCGTTCAGGCAGTCACCAGTACGGATGTCAACAGTGAAGGAAGAGGTATTCGCCAGGACTCTCTCTTCACGAAAAGAAAAAAAAATCGATTTTGAGTATATATGCATGGATCCAAGATGAAAATAAAACAATACGAACCAGGATGTCAAGCGTGGGGAAGCGGACAACGCCATTAAAGTGGAAGTCGTGGGCGATGGGAAACATGCCAGTGAAGGATTGTAATGGTAGTGAGATGGATCGTGTAAATGCTGCCAGTCTTGCCACTGGCAATCCCTGTGGCGACCAAAAAGCTTCTCAGCATCCCCCCTCGCAGAGGGGCAGTGGTGCGAGATGAACACCCATTTCCTTGTCATGCATTGTGAAAGTGGTTCAGGTGCAAAGAGGATTTTCCAAGGTGCAACAAATCAGTTGAGGGTGCAAACTGGAATTTTCCAATGCTGTGCCATTTCACGAACTATTTATCGTCATTGATTCTTTTATGAATGTATGGCCGCGGCCGGTTCCAGAGATTGGGAGACCATTTCCAAACCCGCCTCGCGATTCATTCTCGTCTCATTGAAAAAATAAAGATTACCAAAACATTTGGACCGTGATCAATCATTGGCTCAGGCACGGGCAAGCACATCCACCAACCGCTTCAGCACCAGCGTCATCGACGAATCAATCGCCGAGACCGCCAGCTCTTGCTGCACGCGGATTGCAGTCGTCCAGTCGCGAGCGTCGATGGCCTGAGCAAAGACGCGCAGGGAAGCAAGCACGTTCGGGGCAACCGCGTTGTTGTTCAGAGCATCCAGGAGTTGGTTCAGCCGCTTGTCCGCGTCGTCCACCAGGCGTCGCTGAGCTGGCTGAGCACCTGCAATGGCGCGGATCGTCTGCTGGGCGTTCATGAGCGACGTCGCGAGCGGCTGATTTTCAGGCGCGATGTGCGACCGGTCGCCTGCCGGATGGCCAACAGGGACCGCTGGCGCTGGCGCCGGTGCCGGTGCGGGAGGAGCAGGCGCCGGCGTGGGCATCGACGGCGGCCGAGCGAATTGAGGGCCTTGGGGAGGCGCCATTCCGTGCGCCGCCAGTGGCTGGGGGGCATACGAGGACGGCGGGGCGTTTCCAGCAGGAGGAGCACCATATCCACCGGCAGGCGGCGCTGGGGCGGCTCCGCCGGCGCCATAGTTGTAGTTGGTGGCATTGGGCGCTGCCATCATCATCGACGGCGGAGGGGGGATCGGGGCTCCTGATGCCGCGGGAGGCGGTGGCGCAGGTACAGCCGACGCAGTGGCAGGAGGCAGAGGAGCCGCGGCACCTCCAGCACTAGGGCCGGGTCCGTACGGATTGTAGCCAGCGCTGGGTGCGCCGTACGGCTGGTATCCTCCTGCACCGCCAGCATTGGCGGGAGTCGGTGGCTTGGGAGCAGGCGGCTGCACAGCCCGCGGGACAACCGGGATCGCTGCCATGGGCGGTGCGTCGTTCCAGCCAGTACCAGGGCGCGTCGGCGGAGAAGTGGCAGGTCCAGAAGGAGGCGGTGGGACCGACGACGGGGTGGCGACTGGCGCACCCATGTACGGGCTGGGCTGCGGCGCGGCGACGGTCGGCGCGTAAGGGTTGCCACCGGCCATAGGAGCTGCTTGGCCATACGGATTCCCAGCGGCAGCATACGGGTTGTAAGGCGCGGGCGCACCTGGCTGGGGCTGGCCGTACGGAGCAGGTGCAACTGGGGCCGGTTGGTAAGGCTTGTAGCCACCACCGTAAGGCGCGGGAGCGGTGCTGATCTGCGGGACATGCGGCGAGGGCTTGGGCGCCATTGCTGCTGCGGCGGCGGCAGCGGCAGCCTTGGCGGCAGCGGCAGCGGCAGCCTCTTGCTCAACGACATTGGTTACGGGCACAACGTCAAATGGCTTGGGCGGCGGTGCATCCTGGTTTTGGGGCAGGCCAGAGTAAATGCGGTCCTTGACACCGGCCAAAGTCTGCCAATCGTTGTCGTGCAGCTTTTGCGCGTACTTCCACGCTGCAGAGAGCGCGCCTTGATGAGCAATGTAGATCGCGTACTCGGCATACACACGGGCCAACTGCCCGGCTGCCGGCGTCCCGGCGAGGTCCGATCCGTGCAGGGCATGTGTCAATACCGCGGTCTGCTCCACGACGGCGTGGACGCGGGCAAGTCGGTCGTGCACTTTTGAAGCCCAGGGACCAGCGGTATCCTGCGCGTCATGGTGCAGGCGAGCAGTCCAAATCTCCACCAGTTTTTCAATGTTGCCGGCAAGTGCGTGGCAGACAATGGTCCCGATCTCGGCGCCAGTCACAGAGGAACCGCTCGCCACGTCCTCCGAAATCCGGTCGCCAAGCTTCCCGACGTGCTCCGCAATCTCCTCGCCTTGAACGTACGTGAGGAGAGTCACGAGCACCTGGCGCCAATCCAACGTCCGATCCGACACAATGGCGGACCAATCGCCCTGGGTGACGCGGAAAAGCAGCGTATGCGAAATGGAGGTGCGCTGCTTGAGGTAGTTGTCGCGAGTGGAAACGAAGAGATCGTTGTCGCCACAAGCAGCGAGAAGCAAAGCGTCCGCGTAATTGCCCGCGGCCACCGCAATGCCCACTGCTGTCGCATAGTCGCCGCGTACAATGGCTGCAACCAGCTTGCGGTCGGCGGTGGCGTTGACGCCGGCTGCTGGGATTGTCTCATCATCGAGCTTGAGGGCGGCCAGTGACGGCGGATCCGCGCTGACAGACTGCTCCAGGAGGTCCACGAGTTGCTTGCGGCCGGCGTCGCCGTCCAGGAGCGCACGCAAAACAAGCCAGCTCGTCTTCTTGATGGCGTCCGCATCGGAGGCCGTCGCGGTTGCGCGCTCGCGAACGAGATCGGCAACGCCGTTCTTGGTGAGGGCGGTCTGCAGCTCCTCGGCCGCGCGAGCGACAGGAGAGACGTGGCGGCGGAGGACAACCACCTTGGGCGGGGCAGGCAAGGGAGTAGCTGGGGCCTGACCGGCAGCGGTTCCAGCGTTAGGTAGGGCAGCGGGTGGCGGAGATGCGACCGTGACGATGCGGTTTCCCCAGCCAAATGCAACCGAAACGGGGCGGCGCAGCCACTTGGGAGGCTTTTTGAGCGAGATGGCTGAGTGTGCATCCGTCGTCGTCGATCCGTGCGAGGGCGTGATCAAGGCAAACGGGTCACTTGGCGTCATCAACGGCGAGGTCGGCGCGGCTGTTTCCGAGGGCATCAGCGACTGGACAGTGACCTTTTTAAAAATTTGCGGTTTGCGTTGGTGAGTGCCATTGCTCCAACGTGGTTTGGGGTGAATGAATAATAAAAAATATGAAAAATGGCGTACCGAGCCGTCAAAAGAAGCAATGCTGAGCAAGTCGGGATTGCGAGTGCACCACTGGACGTCAAAGCACCAGTTATCCGCGTGCGGGAGCTCTCCCAGCAGCTCGCCTTCCGTCGGGTTCCAGCAGAGCGTCCGGTTGTCCTTGCCGCACGACAAGAGAAGATCCGAGTCCTTGGGGCACCAGGCAACCGACATGATACCCTTGGTGTGGCCAGAGAGCACCTTAAGCGGCGCGTGGGCATTGCGGAGGTCCCACATGTAAATGGCTGGGTTGGCATCGTCTTCGAGGGCCGTGATGAATTGGGTCGGCTATGTTTTTTTTTTTGTTTGTTAAACGGTCAGGTCTTGAGGAGAAGTGAATAAGAGAAAAAAGCGGAGGCAACATACAACGTCAGGGTGCCACGCCAGAACAACGCCCTGGCGACGAGCACCGCCGCCAGACATCCCAGCAGCACCCCCCGCATTCCACATACCAGCGCCGCCCTGACTGCCGGACGTGGGCGCATTGAGGGCAAACACTTCGCGGCGGTTCTTGAGATCCCAAACGACCGTAACGCCGTTCGACGAGGAGGTGGCCAGAATATGGGGGACGCAGCGGTTCCACGCAAGCGCGGTGATCTCGGCGCCAGCGACACGCGGGGTTTTGGTTGCGCCGGGCGAGTACGGCGTGGCCGGGTTGTGCAGATCCCAGATCAGAATCTCGCCCTCGCCCGCTCCAGTACCGAGCAGGTGCGGCTGGATCGGGTTAAAGTCCAGGCCGCGGACTGCTGCCGAGTGCGCGGGAGAGCGGAACAAGGCGGACGCGTCTTCGGCGGGGGCGCTGTCAGCAGAGGCTGGTGCCGCGTCAGCAGCAGCCGAACCGTGAGCCACCGCGTGCGGGTTGTAGAGAGCGATCTCACCGTTCTCGAGGCCGGCCGCGAGTACGCCGTACGGGGTAGCCGGCGACGCCACCGACGACCAAGCAAGGCGGTTAAAGCTGTGATCGTAAAGCAGAGCGGCATTATTTCAGTATGGACAAAGGGCCATGCTCGGTAAAAAGACAGGAGAATATAAAAATTGTAAAAAGGACGGACCGAGCAGGGGAAGGTACGCCGCCGAGCCTGGTCAGCGAGTTCCCGCCAAGCGAAAAAATCTCAAGCTCCGCTTGAGCAGAAAAGTTGGCGTCCAGCGCGCCGGCGACCGAGCCAATGGCGACAAACTGGTCGAGGTGCGGCTGGTGCGGGAGCTGAGGAGCCCACGCGACCGTGCCAGTGCGTCTGACCGAGGTGCGCGTCATGATATTGTTTATTGACCCTATTTTGTTTTGTTTCAAGGAGGGAAAGGGGAAAGAGGAGGACGATCGGATCAGAGGGCACTCTTCTTCTTGGATTCGGCTCGCAGGAGAGAAGATGTTGTGTTGGGCGTCGCGTTCGTTAATACGTCAACTTTTTTTCGTTGATGTTTGAGATCGACACGTGTCCTGGGAAAATCCGTTTGTGTCAAGTCCAAGTTCCCCGTCCTATCCATGGCTGTGCGCATAGTGTCGATACTGGTTCTGCAAGACTCGACTGGACTTGGGAGAACTATTGGCCCCCGTTGACCAGGACAACCAAACTTCTGGTCACGTCAACAAATGGTGATCCTGACTGCATTACTCCTTGGACGCCGTCGCCGGCGGGGTGCTTTGGTGGAAGGTCACACGGAGGAGCGGACACAGCTTCCTGAGGACCGGTACTCCTTGATGAGCAGAGCGTTATTGGCTGGTAGCGCCTTCTGATTTGAAATGGCGATCAACGCGTACACTCCCGAGCAAGGTGGCGGAAGTAAGCGCCAGCGATGCGAGGTGGTAGCATTGTATGTGCATCTCTTAATTGACGCACCAAGGAACGTCTGAAACGAGTGAATAGCGCTATTGCTCAATGGGACATCCCGCAGCATTACCAACAGGCAGAAACCATGACCACACTCAAGTTTGCATGCCAATACCTGCACGGGTCACCAGCAGCACCCGCGTCCGCGAGGCAGTGGCACCAGTATTTCTTTGATTGGCCAGAGTTGGGATCCGCAGCAAATCCCGCAGAACGTACAGCTTCAGCAATAGACCGGCCGCCGTCGCCGCCGTTGCAGTCGCCCTCGCGTCGACAGTGATGTTCCAATTTTTTTACGCGCGTGTGCGCGCACGGATGAGTTCATGACATCCGCCGCCGCCACTCTTTTTTTTTTTCTTGCGCACGCCTGCGCCGGATGTGCAATGCAATTTTGAGCCACCCAAAATCGCTCCTTCCTCGCTTCTTTTTTCTTTCCCTCTTTCGCTTCTTTGTCACTTTAACATACAAATCAAAAGAAAATATGGCATTCCCCTTTGCCGCCTCGGCCCCCGTCGGCCTCACCCTCGCGCCACCCCGGTCCTCGCCGCAAATGGGAGGCAGCCGGTCCCCGACCGCCCCCGGCTTCCACTCTGGCGGCCCCCCGGCCGAGTCTGGCACATCCTCGCACTCCAGCAATGGCACCCGCCGCACATTCACTCTTTCGTCCGACCGCTCGCGCTCTCCGGTTGCGGCAATGCACTATGCGATGGTTGCCTTTGACCGCACCGTTGCCGCAAGCACGGGCGGCATGCTGAGCAAGCTCACTGGCAACACTGCGCCCAAGCGTCGGTTCGCGGTCCTGACCACGCGCGGCCACTTGCGTTTTTACAAGAGCCGCGACCAAAAAGAGCAGACGGGCTCGATGCTACTGGATGCAAAGTCGTTCATGTCGCAATCCGAAGGCAAGCTGCAGCTTCACCTTGGCGGACTCACCGCCGGCAATGGCGACCGCGACCAGCATGTGTGGTTGACTGTACGTTCATACTATTTTTACTGAGACTTGCCGTTTTCCCCAAGGCTGAACAAACAAACAAGATAACAGTTCGAGGACGTCTGGAGCCTGGAAGCATGGGCAGACGAGCTCAAGTCCATCATTTCGACCTTCCGTGGGGAGGCCGTGGCCGCTCGCCAAGCATTCGCGGATCCCTCGCCTTCCGAGCTTGATGCCGCTGCCGAGGCCGCAGCCGACGAGTTTGCGGCCTCCACTTTTGCGGCTCCTGTTGCTGTGGCTTCGGCCGCGGAGCCAATGCACTGGATGATGCCCGGTTCCGTCCATGAGCGCTCTCTCGAGTCGTCGCCGTTGCCTGGCTTGCCCACGCCGGCCCTTCCTGCCCTGGACCTCGGCGGCTCTCCTTCCCTCATGCCGCGCACTCCAGAGCTGACGCGATTGGACCTGCGCATGTCGGCCGGTGCAGAGTCGTCGCCGTACCGCACCGGTCGCGACTCGGGATTCACGTCCTCAAGTGTGGTTTCCCCGCGCACTCCCATCACTCCCATGATGCCATCGCACCCAGAGTACGGCTACTACCCTGGCGCTGCTACCGCGGCGGTGGCAGCGGCCAGTCCCGTGCCGGCTGCGTCGGATGCCATGCAGGCGCGCCGTCGTGCGTCATCGTCGGCATCCCGCACGGGCATGGCACCGCCTCCACCTCTGGTGGCTGCCCCGCAGGCGTCACTCCCGTCGGCTCCGCGTGCGAGTGCGGGCGCAACGCAACTCCGCCCCGAGCAGTCGGCGGTCCTCGAGGAGTTTGAACGCAAGCTTGCGCTACTCAAGGCCTCGCTCCCGCCGCCCGTCAGCTCTCTGCCGCCGCCCCCATCGGGAGCGCTCCCTCCTCCCCCACCTCGAGGAGCGTACCCGGCTCCTCCAGGACGCGCGCAGCTGCAGCAGCAGCATGGAATTAAGCTGAGTGCAGCCGGGAGCCGTGCTCCCGAGCGGGATTCGGCCCTTGGTCTTGAGTGAAAGTGATTGGTTTCTGTTTCCTTGTAAATTTCATTTCATTTCTTTTCGACATGCCTTTCATTCCCACGGAGTAGAAGAAAAATGTGAGTGATCGCCAATCGCCCTGGAGTTTTTGAGCCCGTTTTGGTGGTATAAATACCGCTGGACGAGGCGACCAGTCCCACGGCCGTCCCGTCCCATCACCTTGTTCCGCGACTCTCTCCACTTCCGGAGCTGCGTCGCCTTGGTCTTGGCCTTGATCGCATCCACCTTGGCCTGCGCAATCGCCTCCACCGAGCCGCCGATCACCAGCTGCGCAAACTCGAGCCGGTCCTGGATGGCCTTGGCCTTGTCCACGTCACTGCGCGACCACGGCTGGCCTGCCAGCGCCGCACGAGCCATCCGATCGAGGACGATCGCTTGGTAGTTTGTTTCTATCCGAAAATTATGAGCGACCGATTCTTTTTATACCACGGTCGCCCTCTTTTCGGATCACACCACCCATTGTTTACACACTACTTTCGCCGGGAACGTCGTGGAATATACAATTGCTCTCCTTGGCCGGGCGTATTTTTTTGTCTTGAAGGAATGTGTATGATATCACGGCCGTACAGCCTGTCTGTATTTGGGTTTACGCGGCATTCGGGAGCAGTACCGCGTTGCGTCAAGTACCACGTCAAGGTCCGCCGTCGATCAGCCTTGAACACGGCACTCCCATCGCGCAGCGACACGTGCTGGAGCGAAAGAAGATGTCCGCGTCCCGTACCAACGGAAATAGGTAAAAGGCCACGAGCTTTGGCGATGACGGGCACGGACGCCCGGACACGAGGAAGGAAAGAAAATAAAAAGATGACGGGTGAACTTTTTGACAGTAGCGTTCAGTGACGACGAAATATAAAAAAAATTAATTGTTCCCAATTGCCCCTCTTCGCGTTATTAGATCGACAACACGTAAAAATCAAAAATGAAATTACTGATCGGCTTGGCCTGCCTCGCACGCCTTGCGACCGCCGTCTTCCAAGACCAGGCCGGGGTCTTTGACTGGTTCGTGCTCCCTAGCCCTCGTTTCCGGCGGCATTGCGCACATACGAGCGGCAAAGGCAAGGCCCTGACTTGACCAATCATTTAGGCACCTCCCGCTTCTCGGTACCCCACGTAGCGTACTGCCCATCGGCGCAGATCGTGCCATTCTCGCAAGTGACCGTGCCTTTGGCGCATTGAACCTGACTTCCTCGGATGGCAAGCTTGGTACGTGTTGTTTTATTTTGCTTCTTTTAGCGACGCAAAGGGCACGGGAGAAAACTCAAGACTCGCTTTATACCCACAGTCTGGCGACACGTCCTGCCTCCGTCCGAGCACGTCATTGCAACCGCACTGTGCCAGCAGCGTATGTCTATACAATTTTTTGGGCTCGAGTGGCGAAATAAAATAACTCAAAATTAACAGAAATCGTCACGGTGGTGGCTGGCGCCGGCGATGCCCGTGTGCAATATTGGGACGTCAGCTCCGGCTCATTGACCGGACAAGTGGCGATCGGCCGCTCGCCGGCAACGACAACGACCGCGCCGACTGGCTCTGTCTCGTGTGGCAGCGACAACCATGCTATTGTGCGCGTCGGTGAGAACGCCTACATTGTCGGCTTCGACAATGTGCGCCGCAATTTCCTCGCTTCGTCTCCCTGGCTCTCGTCGATGCCCATCGTCAATGTTGCGGCCCACGGCGCTGACCTGACGGCCCTCGTCCGTGACCCCGCGAGTGGCGCGCTGCAGCTCGCTGCCGGCCCCATGGACCAGTCCCCGACAATTAGCGAGCCGCTCAAGGGCACCTCCTCTGCCACCGCTGGCCACTTGTTTTCGTGTGGCAGCTCTTGGTCGCTCGTGGTGGCCCAATCGCGCTCGTCCTCGCCCGCTATCGCTGCTTGGACGCGCGCTGCCTCCAGTGGCACTCTCAGTGCGATCACGCTCGATGCGGCGGTGGCCGATTTGCTCAAAGGTGCTCTGACGTTTGTGGGTACAAGCAACAACGTCTGCCGCATCCAAGCAACCGCCAAGGACGGGATTTATGTGATTGCCTTTTCGGCCCGCGGCACTCCAACAGTCGAGGCCTACCAAACCAAAGCCTTGGCTGCCACCCAATCGGCGACCGGGGAGCTGGTTATTGCCGCTGCCTCTCCTGGCCAGTTGGTTATTGCGGGACGCGCTGCTAGCGACCACGCCGAATGGATCGACCGCATTCAACCAAGCCGGCTGTGGGCGCTTTCCGCCGACGCTTTCTTGGCTGTCGGCACAGACGGCAATGTTCACTACATCCGCGATGCCCGCATTCAGTGGACGCGCCACGAGTCCCTCAGCACTGCTGTCCAGTCGTTTGTCCTGGACTACCCAGAGCCGCACTCGTGGGAGGAAGAAGAGGCCCCCAGCACTGGGCTCTTGGAGCGGGCCGTGGATCGCTGGCGCTCGCATGGCGCCGCGCTGGTACGCGCTGCGACCAACCTCTTCCAAGACTCGGAAGCGAACCGCACTCTGTCCGCGGCGGCCCTGGCCCACGACTCATTCAAGGCGCAGAAGCTCCTCGTCTTCCGGACCGCGGGCGGCAACATTTATGCACTTGATTCGGCGCACGGCGACGTGGTGTGGCACCAGTTTTACCCATCCGCCTCCAAGCTCGTGCTGAAGCGTGCAACCGTTGGCAGCGAACCGGCCCTGCTCGAGCTGACCACCGCGACCCACCGCCATGTCATTGCCCCGTTTACCGGCGAGTTGACTACGCAAGTCTCGATTGAGTCAACCTCCGCGGATGATGCGCAGCGGAACCCGCTCTTGTCATTCACGCTGCTCGACATGACGCTGACGGTCTGGCAGCGCTTGTCCTTCGATACCAAGGAAAAGGTTGCTTTGCATCAGGTCACGATCCCTGGAACCCATATCATTGCCACTGCCCGCGCCGATGAGGACTCTCGGATTGCCTCTCTTGGTCGTGTGATGCCCGATCGGTCGGTGCGCTTCAAGTACATCAACGACAACGTCCTTGGCGTGGTGTCCAAGACTGGCCCGAATGCCATTCACCTGGAGCTTTTGGATGTTGAGACTGGCCGCGCCGTTGCGAGTTTCTCGCAAAGCGACGTTGATCTGGCGGTCCCGATCCACCTGCTCCGCTTTGATCATATGGCGGTTCTCCTGTATTGGAACCAAGGGTCGTCTGGTCCCGTCGGCTGGACTGTCACGGTTATGGAGATGTTTACCATGGACCACCAAGAATCGTCGGCCGACGATGTCCAGCATGCCAGGTTCGACCTCCCGACGATTTCCGTGTCGTCCTACGCCCTGCCGATCCGCGACACTGTCACCGCCATTGACGTGACCAAGACGCGCAACGGAGTGACGGTGCGTGACCTGGTGTACGCCACCTCGCGCTCGGTCGGCACGATTCCGCGCCGCGTCCTGGATGCGCTTCGGTCCGAGTTTGGGGCCAAGGATGCCGCCGCTGAGGCCGGGATCATGCCTTACAACCACGTGCTTCCGGCCGGGCTGGATGACCGCAACTTGATCACGTACAACCTCGAAGTGATCACGAACCGCATCACGACCGCGGCCACGGCCCTCGAGTCCACGTCGGTGATTTGCGCCTATGGGTTCGATGTGTTTTGGACCCGCGTTTCTCCCTCGGGCGCATTTGACCAGCTTGCCGACTCATTTGCCAAGGGCACGCTGTTGAGTATCTGCCTGGGGTTGTTTGGGGCCGTGTTTTTGGGACAGGAGCTTGTCCGTCGCAAGAATCTGAAGGCTGCTTGGGCTTGATTTATTTTGATGTGAAAATACATTTCCTCTTTTCCCAGTTAGAAAACATAAAGAACATGACTTCAACGTCCATCACTGGCAAAAATGGTATCGGCGCGGCAGAGATGAAGGGCCTCCACACGTTTGTCTCGGACATTCGTGCCTGCCGCTCGCGTGAGCAGGAAGAAAAACGGATCAACAAGGAACTCGGTCACATTCGCCAGAAATTTAAGGGTACGATCCGCTTGTAAAGATATCTAGCAATTGAAAATTAACAATCAATCGAGCAGAGGGTGGCATGGACGGCTACAACCGCCGTAAATACGTTGCAAAGTTGCTTTACATGGCGCTGCTCGGCTACCAAATCGATTTCGGCCACGTTGAGGCGGCCAATTTGCTCGCCTCGCCGAAATACAAGGAAAAGGCGATGGGATACCTTGCAGTCACTTTGCTGTTCAACGAAGCGTCGGATGCCGTCATGCTCGTGGTCAACGCCTTCAAAAAGGATCTTGATTCTGACTCTGACACTGTCAACTGCCTGGCCCTCAACGCCATTGCGAACTTGGGCGGACCGCAGCTGGCCGAATCCCTCGGGCCGGAGGTGGCGAAAAAGCTACTCCTGGCCACCGGATCGTCGTTTGTCAAGAAAAAGGCGGCACTGTGCCTTCTCAAGCTGTACCGCCGGCACCCCAGCGCATTTCAACCGAGTGACTGGGTGGAACGACTGCCCTCCATGCTGTTGCATGCTGACTTGGGCGTGGCTACTTCGGCAGCGTCCCTTGTCCTGCACCTGGCCTCCGAGAACCCTCTCCAATGGCTTGGCGCTCGCGATATTGCCATTCAGCGACTGTCGACTCTGGTGGCGCGCTCCTCACTCCCGGCAGACGCGATTTATTACAAGGTGCCTGTCCCTTGGCTCCAAGTCAAGTTGCTGCAGATCATCCAGGTGTTTGCCGAGCACCCTGTGGCCGATTCGGCGCTGCTGCCGCCCCTGACCACCATTGTCGCCATCGCCAACGACTCGGCCAAGAACCAGCAGCAGATCAATGCCCAGAACGCCGTGTTCTTCGAAGCCGTCCGCGTTCTGATGCGCTGGCGGATTGAAGGCCGCCTGCTCTCGGACGCGGTGATGTTGCTCACTCGCATGATCAGCTCCAAGGACCTCAATGCCCGGTACCTGGCGCTCGAGACATTTGCCCTCCTCCTGGATATGAATTTCGACAATGTGACCATCCCTGCCGACCAAGAGCGCATTGTGATGGCCGCATGCAAGGATCGCGACCCCTCGGTCCGCCAGCAGGCGCTCGATGTTGTCTACCGCATGGCCAGTCCCTCCAACGGCGTCACCATTGTATCCGAACTTGTTGGCCTGATTGCCGCGAGCGAGGCCGCCACGCGCGAGAGCCTCGTGCTGCGGTGCGCCATCTTGTCGGAAAAGTACTCGCCCTCGTTCGAGTGGTACTTTGAGACCATGTGCCACGTGATTGCGCGCGCCGGCGATCAGGCGTCCGAGGACGTGTGGTTCCGCATCGTGTCCCGGTTCTCGCACCTGTCCAATGAGCAAGCAGCACCGCTGATCAAGTTGTGCATGGCCCAACTGACCTCGCCGACATGCACCGAGCGCCTGCAGCAGCTGTGCGTGTACCTCGTCGGCGAGCGCGGTGACGCACTGGTTGGCACTACCGACGGCGGTGGTCCTGACGAGTGGCACCCGTCCACCATTTTCGAGACGCTGTACCACCACTATGCGGTTGCTTCGGCGCAGCTCAAGGCGCAGTTCTTGTCGTCGTTTGTCAAGCTCGTGAACCTGTTTCCCGAGCTGCGCGGCCAAGTCGAGGCGGTGTTGCAGGCGCACCTGCAAGACTCGGATATCGAGCTCCAGGAGCGCGCATGGGAGTACCTCGCTGTCCTTCAAGAGCCCGAGGCCGTGCTGATTGAGATGTGCGACCAAATGCCCGCATTCGAGGGCAAAGTGTCGACGCTCGAGCTCAAGTTGGCCGAGCACCAGCGGCGCAAGCGCGGATCAAGCATGGCGCAAGCGGTGGAGAGCAAACCATCCATTTCGGCAGCAACAACCACTGTGGTGACGCAGCAAGCAGCAACAGGCAACCTCCTCGATTTTTCTGGCGGTTCTGGCGCTCCTGGAATGGAGGCACTCTCGGAGCAGCCGAAAAAGCCGACCGCCGCTAGTGGGGATGACAACAAAGCCGCACTGGCCCGCTTCATTTCAGCGCGGGAAGGCGTCCTGTACCAAGATGACGCGATCCAAGTCGGGTGCGTCGTGAGCATTGCCGCTCCTGGCCGTTCCGTCATTGTGCTCTACCTCGGGAACAAGACGACCGTCGCGTTTGATGGCGTGCAAGCAGACGTGACTGCTCCTGGCGGCGCCATTCAAACGCGTGCCAGTGCACTCCCTCCCACGATCGGCGCCGGGACGCAAGAGCGCCTTGCCATCGAGTGCCTGATGACCAAACCCTCAAGTACACTCCCCGTTGCCGACATTCGGTACTATTGTGGCGGGGCTTTTCGTCAGCATGTCATTTCGCTGCCCGCTCTGCTCTTTAACAGCGCCGATCCAGTCAACGTGTCGATGGAGCAGTTCCATGGCCAGTGGACCACTTTGCAGGCCAACGCATCCAACTGCCAAGCTCAAGTCTTCAATCTCAAGGCGTCCACACCCGCGGCGGCGCTTGCGACTGTTGTGGATGCGCTCCGTGCCTCCAAATTCACTATCTTGCAGAATCCCTCTGTGCCAGCTGCTATCTTTGCGTGTGCTCAGTTCAATCTTGGTGTGGGATCTCCGTCTTATGCGCTCATCCGCTGTCAATTTGGGGGCCAGCAGGTACTTCGTATTTCTTTTTCTGCGCTCTTTCCTTGTCAGGTGACTGACCTCTGCTTTCAACAGGTCCAATTCGAGGTTGCTGCCAATACTCCCGAGGTCAAGGATGCGACCATGCAGTGCCTTGAGATCCTTGCCGCTACTCTTTAACGATTGAATACTACTTCCCATTGAATAAAAAAAAATTTATTGGATATGGGCAAAAACCATTGATTCACCCATCGCAATGGAAACCAAAGAAAAAAAGTGACCGGTGGCGCTTTTTTAGAACAATATGTTGCCAAGAAACTCATGATCACCGAACGATTTGAAAGCTTGGCATGTTTTAACAAGTGACGCCACTGATGATGGGACTGATTGAACTGAGCTTCACAAAGGAAAAAAAAATAAGACACTGCCAAAATACTGCCAAAAATACTCCAACAAACAAGGGCATCTGTGGGCCCGAGATGGTTCCGGGATCAAGTCAGCATCTATGCGGCGCCAGTGGGGCTCGTACTTGCACATGGATGTACTGCTGCGGGGTGAAGAAAATATTGAACTGACATTCAAAACCAACTCGCATCTCGCATCTCGGAGTTCGGGAGCAAAAAGGCCACGCATCCGGGCAGTCCATCAAAACTATTCATCGCATTAGTTAAACGCACGAGTGACTGATAGCATTTTACCGCCGCCCGTGCAGAAGAAGTGAGGGAAAGAAAACTATCTCTTCATCTTGACTGTCCTTACCCTTGGTACGAGGCAAAAATACCAAATCCAAGGTCCGCGGACAACCTCCTCCTTTTTTATCATCACTGGGAAGGGACTCGTCCGGTCTCACACCGGATTTGATGCACAGGTAGCTCCACAAGCACAGGTAGCTCCGAATCCGACAATGACGGCCAATCCTCCGCCATTTGCCCGCCGCGAATATGCAAGCGGCGGGTCGTCCCCACATGGGCCTACTGCCGCCGCCGCCGCCACTCCCTTCTTTCCTACTCAGTCGTCTCAGTATGGCGTCGTTGGTACCACTGCGACTCCCGCATCGACAATGGCGGCGACTCTGATGGTCGGAGAGGAGGTTGGGGGGATCGCTCAGCCGGCGACTGCAGCAGCAGGGATGGTGCAGCACGAGATACCCACGACCACGTCGCAGCGACCGCTCTTTCGCCCGACTCTTCATGCGACTTCGGCCTCTCGCCCACCGCACGTTCACTCGCACCCGTACCATCTGCCGCAACACCAACATCCACGCTACGCGCTCTCTTCCCAGCAGCAACAGCAACTCCACTACCGCCAACAACAACAACAACAACAACCTGCATTGCCCCACGGCAGCCGTCCCGTTTATCTGCTACCCGCACAACAGCAGCAGCAACATCAACACCATCAGCAACGCCACGCTCCACTCGGGTACCCTCGGCAGCAGCAGCAACAACAGGGCCAGCAATACCCTCTCTTTGCTGTCCCACCATCACAACCACAGCTTCCGCCTCAACCACAGCAGCAACAGAGGACGCTGTACCCTACAGCCGCCGGTCCTCCCCAGCAGCATCAGCACCAACAGCAACAGCAACAGCACTACTACTACCACGCGTCGGCACCTCGGTCACAGTCCCTCGTTGTTGCACCACCACCACCATCAGCATCTCAGCAGCACCGCGCACTCCTGCCCGCCCGTGCCCGCGTGGTCCTTCCGCCCGTTCCGGACTGGTGTGCCGCTGCCATGTCCACGCTCCCACCCTCCCCGCCTGCACCACCATCTGCCCATGCAGAGAGTACTTTGGCTGCACCCCCACCTCCGCACTTGGCACGCGCTGGACCACAACAACAACAGCCACAGCAGCAGCGCCTTTCCGCCGTCACGTCCGTCGTACGCGGCTCGCACCAGTATACGCTCAACGTGCGCCAGCACGCGGACCGTGCGCGTCTTTGCGGCCACAGCGACAAGCGCACGGACCGTCGGCCCATTGACCCGTGCCCGATCGTCCAGCTGTCGGCGGCCGACCTGACCGCGTTTCCGTCGGCTGCCGGTACCGCCCTCCCCGTCTCTCCTTTATCGTATGCGGACAGTGGTGCCAGCGGCAATGCGCAACTCGTTGCCTTCCCCAACATATCTCGCCTAGTTGCCATGGCCGAGCTGACCCCGTGCCCCGAGGACGGCAGTGCTCCACCGCGCTCGCGCCGCGAACTCGCCGCCATCACCGTCGGTGCCACCGCGTCGTCGGCACACCGGCTGGAGGACCTGGACGGCAATGACGCGGTGTTTTTCGCGTTCCCGGATATCAGCGTCCGGGTGGAAGGCGTGTTTCGGCTCAAGGTGACCTTGTACGAGTGGGTTGGGTACGTGCTGTTCCTTTTTTTCTTTTCATTTGGTGAGTCAAATGCTCACCTCCAACTTTGATTATTTCAGGACAAAGATGGTCCGCATCGCAGCCGTGCAAACGAATTCGTTTACGATTTACCGGCCGAAAAAGTTTCCTGGCTTGGAAGGTATGTTGATCTCGTATATTTTTTCAAAA
>MU624790.1:0-23666 GCA_025349905.2 Blastocladiella britannica
GGGAAGTGGGCAAACTTTGGCGCTGGCTCTTTGCTTTGTTTCATTTTTCACGAAAAAGTCAATATTGGATCCTCTCTCCTCTCCAAACCTCAAGAATACTGGAAAGGACTTATTGCGAAGTTAAGTATATTTCAGCAATTACGACGAAGAATTCACTTGCTTCAGATCGCAAAACGACTCAAAATCAAGCGGAGCGCTTCGCATCGCGCTTGTTACCGCCCGACGTGCCGTGGCCCTGCGAGTGCTGCGCGGGCTGCTGGATCGGCATCTTTTGGTGGAACTGGTGAGACTTGCCCGGCGACGGGGGACGCTGGGACTGGTGGGGCTTGCCGCCGGCCGATGAAGGGTGGTGGGCCGTCTGCTCCTCCTCGTCCTTGTGCTCGTCCTTCTTGGGCGCCTGCTGCTGCTGCTGCTGCTGGGGAGCCTTGGCCGGCGATGCGGGCTTGGGCTGGGCGGCCGCGTGCTGCTTGGCGGGGGACGCCGGCTTCTGCTGCTGAGCCTGAGCCTGCTGGGGTGCCTTGGCGGGAGAGGCGGGCTTCTGGGCAGCAGCTTGTGCCTGCTGGGGCTTCACGGCCGCCGCTTGCTGCTTGGACGGCGACGCCTGAGCCGACTGAGGCTTGGCCTGCTGCTTGGAGGGCGAGCCCTGAGCCGACTGCGGCTTACCCTGAGCGGCCTGGGGCTTCGCAGCCGCCGGCGCGACAGCGGCCGCCTTCTGCGACGGCGACGGGGGACGAGCAGCCTGAGCTTGCTGCTGCTGGGGAGCCTTGGCGGGCGACGCGGGCTTTTGCTGCTGAGTGTGCTGCTGCTGCTTCGAGGGCGACGCCTGCGCCGACTGGGGCTTGGCCTGCTGGGCAGCCGGGGCAGCGGACTTTTGGGCCGGCGACGGCGGACGAGCGGCTTGCGCATGCTGCTGCTGAGGCTTCACAGCCGCCAGGATAGCGGTAGTGGCAGCCGCCTTCTGCGGGGGAGACGGAGGGCGAGCAGCCTGAGCCTGACCATGCTGCTGGGGCACCTTGACGGGGGACGCGGGCTTCTGCTGGGCCTGCTGGGCGGCGGGCGCCGCGGTCTTTTGGGCCGGCGAGGGGGGACGCACGGCCTGCTGCTGCTGCTGCGGCTTGGCGGCAACCGGGGGAGCGGCCGCCTTCTGAGTGGGCGACGGGGGGCGCGCAGCCTGAGCCTGCTGGGGCTTCGCAGCCGCCGCCTGCTGCTTGGAGGGCGAGCCCTGAGCCGACTGCGGCTTACCCTGGGCGGCCTGGGGCTTGGCCTATTTCATTCGATACAAACAGATCAGATGTGTGAGTGAATGTGTTATGTTTGATTTGTTGGGAAAATGCCATTGATCTGATCCGATCCAGTCGTGCCGTTCCCATTGACGACAACCAACAAAATTAACACAGCCGGATCGACATGTCGGATCGGATCGAAGTGCGAGCAGAGAAGAGGGAGAAGAGGTAGAAAGGAAGCCGAAAAGTACCTGCTGAGCCTGGCCCTGCTTGGCACCGTGCGCGTTACCAGGCTGCTGCTGCTGAACAACGGCGGTAGCGGCCTTGGCGGGAGCGGCGGAATCGGTCGTGCGGCCCATGATTGGTTATTGGTTAGTTAGGTTGAGGGTGTGGAAAATGAAGCCAAAGGAAATATTGTCTGGAAGTGCAAGATCCGAGCCGAAGTCGAGGTGGGAGCGCGAGCCCGTATTTATAGGCGAGCGCTTAAACTTGCCAAGCGTATTCCAAGCTATTCTGCCAGCGGAGGGATCGTTTTCCCAGACGCAGAAGTATCGCGACATTTGGGAAACGTGACCAACTCTCTCGGCGAGAAAAAAAAGTGGGAAACCGCCAAAGAAACAATGTATTAAAACTGCAAATTATATGTTTTATGGTGTGTGGTACACGTACGTGCGTACGTGTGCCTTGTGTGTGCGAGAGAAGGACAGCTCACTTGCGCCCAAGGCCCATGATGGGCCGCGAGGCGTGTGGGCGAGAGGGGCTTGGCGGACGCACCGGACCAGATGCGTCTGGTGGCGAATCAAAAAGGCCAGACGGCAAAGTACGCCCCGCAGCAGCATTGACGGGCGGCGAGGTGCGTTGAACTTGGTCCATGGGAGTAATGTCACCGCCATAGTAAGCGTCATCACCGAATGCGACGCCATCGTCCTCGTCGTGACCCGAGGCGCTCCCACCAGAGGACGAGTGGGCGGCCGAGCGCGGTGGCTGCTGTGGGTAATCATGAATTCCCTGCCCTTGCCCTTGTCCGGCACCGTAGTAATCGCCAAGCACATAAGGGTCGGTCACGATAGACAGCTGCTGGGGCGGAGGCGGGGGCGGCTGTGGGTACGGACCGGACGGGACAACGACAGGGTAGTCGTCGTACAGAGCGCCGGCTGGAACCATGGCACCCCCGGCAAGCGTCTCGTCGCTGCCATACACGCCCATGCTGGCCGCGACCGCCGCGCTGGTGGCCGCCGCGTGCCGAGCGCGCATCTCGGCCGCCGACTCGGGCACGTCCTTGCCGTCAGCAACGCGCTCGTACCCGGCACCAACGCCACTGCCCACGGCCGCCATACCCCCACGCGGCCCGAGCCCAGTGCCAATCACCACCGTTTCGCGCTGCCCACCCGCTCCGCCACCCCTAACCGGCGGCATCCGCGGGTCGGAAGACTGGAACAGTGGCACACCGAGCGAGAAGCGGCGGCGGGACCGGGACCGACGCGCACGCACCATGATGATGCCGGCAATCAGCGCAATCAGTGCCACGGGCACGGCAATTGCCAGCGCAATCACGGCAGTGCTGGGTGAAGACGACCCGGAAGATCCGGACGACTGCGTAGTCGACGCGCCATCAGTCAGGACCAGGGTCGTGGGCACCGACAGCACTACGGGTGTCGGGACCAGTGTGGTGGTGGTCGACAGGCGGCCCGAGACCGTCACGACCACCGGAGACGCGCTCAGCGATGTGGTGGTGATGGAAATCCACGAAGTAATCACGGTGGTGGACGGCGTGTGGGACGATGACGACGACGACGGCGGCGGCGGGTCAGAGGTGGTGCTGGGCGGCGGCGTGGACGTCGATGGCGGGGGTGAGCTCGAGGACGAGGAGGTCGACGGGGGAGGCGTGTTGGACGTCGTTGGCGGCGGCGTGGAGGACGTGGCCGGCGGCGTCGTGGAGCTTGCGGGCGGCGGTGTCGAGGCTGCAGTTCCTCCACTAGGGTCGGCCATAGTGTTGCTACTTGTGGTGGTCGAAGGAGGAGGAGGAGAAGAGGTCGGCGGAGCGTTAGAGCTCTTGGGGGACTTTGCGAGCGCCAGGGTTGCAAAGATGTTGGTTTGGTTGGTTGGTTGCGCTGGTTCGTTACGTCGTTGCGCGAGGACAAGAGTTGCGTTGCCTCTGAAAGAGAGTTTGAGCAAAAAATCGCTGCTTTCCCATTTCGTTCCAAAAAACACAAAAAAAAAAAAAAAAAAATTTACCAAACGGCACAGTATGCGCCGCGCATGCCCAGTTGCAGTGGCCCGCCACCGGTAAAGAGTTGCGTGTAGTCGTCGTTGTACGAAAGCGCGTACTGTGCAATTGTTTGGATCAGTCAAGTCAATCCAACAGTCTCAAGCAACTGGAAAAGGATGAAGAAAACATACCAACGCCATGCAAGACGCAGAGCTCGATCCTCGCACCGGCGCATCCTCGCCCGTCTGCAACTGCCCGACATCCATGTACCGCTGGTCTCCCCCCGCGCCCACCGGCAAGTACGCCATTCCGCGAGTGTCGTAGAACGAGAGCCGGCCCATTCCGCCTCCCACCGCAATCACGTGTCGGTTGTGAGCAAGCGATCGCACCCCCCACCCCTCGTCGACGGACGTGAAGTGGTGAAGTGCGCGCGATGCTGGTGGCACTCGCTCGGGGTACCCTGAAGTCGAGAAATCACCGCCATACCGGCCCGTCCTCACTGGCGCCCGTGCATCCAACAGTGAGACATGGGACTGGGATCCGACCGACAGAACGCCGCGGACCGGATCCGAGCCCATGCACACGTTTTCGGTTGGAAACGCCAACCGCATTTTGGACACCTGTTCAATTCATTTTTGTCAATGGATCCGTTCATGAATCGCAAGAAATGGCAACACGTACTACTCGCATCTGGTTGACATCCCACAACCGAACTGTTGCATCGCCGCCAAGTGTTGCCAAAACGCCGTCGCCCGACTGGTACTGGAGATCGCGCACCTTGGCTGTGTGCTCGCGGCGCATGCTGGTGGCGGCAATCACGGGAAGTATACCGTACGATGTGGCGATCGTGTCAATTGGCTCGGCGCTCAAGTTGAAGATGCCCACCGCCGTGTCGCGGGATCCAGTCACAATAACATCATCCGAAACAAACTTGAGTGCAAACACCAGGTCTGCATGTCCCTACGCAATTGGTATCGTTGTAAGGTCAGCCCAAAAAATCTGTCAAAAAGAAAATGAAAAAAACGAACAGTCATCAGCGCCACGGGAACCATCTCCGGAAGAGCGTACACGACAACCTCGTACGGTTTGGCACCGCCCACCGCCATGCGCGTGCGAGATGGATTTACCGCGATCGAGTGGATGCCAAGACACGCAAGTGACGAAGTAGCGCGCGATCCATTTGGTGGAAGTGGTGGCAACGGCAATGCCCCACTGGAGCCGCCCTCCACGGAAACTGCCGAGTCGGTGCGGAGCACTGGTGAAGGACGGGCACAGAGTGGTGGTGGGAACAGCGACGCATAGGGCAAATCAATGACCCGGTTGGATCGTGTTGAAAGGAGCAGCAACTGCGTGAATCGGTGAATTGATGTGAGATACTTTTACACGGTGGTTTGGTTTGTTGTTAATTGCACGCACCTTGTTGCACTTGGTCCCAATCACGATATGATGGTCGTCCACCTAAAAACATAATGGATATCATCAGTCGATGCCAAGAATGAGTTTGCAGCGGATTTTGGAACATACCCAGTGACTTGCAAACACCTTGTCGTATCCATTGACCGTGAGTGGTGTTTCGTCAAGTGCCATTGGCAAGCGCTCTGCTGCGAGGTTGGCCAGATTCCGAGCGCCGTGACTTGAAATGTCCATCAAAGTATCACTGCATGGTACACACAGAGGTGAGACACATCTACCCAAGAATTTTTTTGTGAGAAAAAGATCACATCACGCACTGATCAGCAACCGTCCGAGCCTGCAGAAACGCTGAAATGTTGTCCCCTGGCGCAGTGTGCGGAGGATCGAGCTCGCTAGTCAAACTATAGATACCATGATTGTCATGAGTGAATCCGGTTGGATCTGAAGACGGGAAAATGCATACCGAGCAAGCCCGCCCTGGCGACGAAGAAACTTTGGAAGTGGAAAGAGTGACATGGAGATAAAGTCTTGAGTGTATACGGAACTGTCAAACGTCCTTGCTTGGTGAGTGCTGGGTCAATTTCAGCGGCGATCAAGCTGATCAACGCTTCCCACGTACGTGTGTGTGTGATCAAGGCACAAGCAAAAAAAAAAGAGCAAGGGTACAGTAACAAAAAAAAGGCAAGTGGTATGTGCGCTACCGGTGCGAGCTCAGGGGTAATTGAACGAAAAATGGATGAACCTTGCGGATTGATTCAGCGGTTCGCGATGGAGAAACGAAAAAAAAGTAAATGAGGACCGAGATGCGCGTCAGGGCCACTGTCAGAAGTAGTAGGAAAAAAAGTCAAGTCGTTTGAACGAGTATACGGGTTCGATCGGGCACGCGGAAGTGCGCGATGTATCTTTAAGTGTATGTCTTGGTCTGCCAAATGCGCAGAAAACAAGAAAAAAAGTGCGAGTCGTTAAATGAGTGGAAAGAAAGAGAGTCGCTCTTCGTCAAGGTGCGAGAAATTTATTCATTCAATCGACGTTTCGCTGTTCCGTGTTCAGGAAAAAACGGGTGGAAATGGGAAAACCGCAACATTTTTTATGATGTGAAATTCAACCTTTTTTGGCTCCCTCTTCATAAATATATTATCATACGCCACGACTAATAGATCCGTTTTATATACTCGCTCCATCCGAGGACACGCACTGCCAATCCTTTTTACACACCGATCCTTTGGCGCAGAATAAACTGCACACTTTGGATTCACACATTACGCTCGGCGCACATCCACCCTCCTTTCCATATAAACATAAATCACCATGTCCGAGGGTGTGTGTCAAAAGGATCCGCTATTTTAAAGTAAGAAAAAGAGCTGACTTCTAAAACCATAGAACTCGACGAGTACGACGAGCAGCTCAAGGAAATCACCGAATCGATGCAGAGCTCGCTCGAAACGGAGGTGTCCAAGCTGATTGGCGCCGCCCGTCTTGAAAAGTGCGAGTATCTCAAAACTCGCTTGAACCGAGGCCGGCAACTCGTCAAATCCATCAATGTGGAGTTGCGAGAACTCCCCAATGACAAGCGATCGATTTGGGTGGAGGTACGCAGTCACAGTAAAATATACAACATTTTCCATTTACTTACAATGTGATCCATTTACTTTTACAGAAAGCCAAGGCGTACGACACAAAGCTCAACCAGCTCCAGCAAGATCTGAACTGGGCAGTTACCTCGGCCGAGCGCGATGGACAAGGCGGTCGCGTCGTCAAAGGCGTCAACGAAATGACATCCAAGGAAATGACCGCTGCCGCGCTTGACACTCAACAACAGTCCCTGCAATCAACTGCCAGGACAAAGGCGCTGATTGCTACGACGATCCAGGTTGGTACCGAGACATTCGATGTCCTGAAGCAGCAGACGGATCAGATCCAGGGGATCAACGACAAGGTGGATCAGGTCGAGTCCAACCTCAAGCGAGCCGACAAGCAGCTGCGTGCGTTTATGCGGTGCGTCATTATTGAGTTTTCTGCAGCAACTGTGTCCTCACATAACAAATATTCAACAGTAAAATGGCCACCGACAAGATCATCATGATCTTCGTGTTTCTGATTGTGATGGGCATTGTCGGCGCGATTTTGGTCAAGACAATCGGTCCCGGGTCCAAGGTCGGCAACACGATTCAGGCGTCCATCAGCCAGGTGCCCGGCCTGAACGCAACTGTAGCAGTTCTTTCTGGCCAGACGTGAGTCCCTCAAGGACATGTTTGGCGACTTTTGATAATTCGCTCCCTTTTTGAATAATTTTTTTTTCCGCAACCGGTTTTATACCATGTCTGGATTGCCATGGCCAACAGGCAAGGGCCAACTGACGACCTTCAACGGTGACGACGATGACGTGGACGACCCAATCGCGATTGACGACGACGACGCCAACTCCACTGGCCGAGCAACTGGTTTCGCCTATCCGGCACCGCGGTCACCGCCGCCGTCGCATCCAAATCAGTCCGGCCAATTGCAGCGTGAGCATATGGTGTCCTCGGTCAGCGCGAGCAGGAGCCAGTTCGTCCTCATTCGATTTTTTCTTCATTAACACCAGTTCCTCATGGGCCGGATTGATATGCCAGAACGTCGGCAAAGCTCCCCGGAAATTACCCAATTGTGTGCCCGACGAGTAAGGCATCGGCGCCCGTGTCCACTCGCTCGAGCGCTCATGCCACGCCGTTGCCCAGGGTACATCCATTTGCCTTGCAATCAATCAAACGATCGGGACCTGACCAGAGTGTGGGCATATGTACAGTTATGGACGGGCGGTGGATTTAAGCCCTCGACCACCATGTCATCGACCGTGATGACTCCCACCGGGCTGGCATCAGTACCTTTTTCTGGAATTAGTCCTTCTGTGCAATCGGCCACGCCTGGTATTCGTCTAGGCCAAAATACTGCCTGGAATGCCCTTGACCATGTCTCTGGAAAGTCACCACGCCCATCCCCCTTCGCAGCCCGACCTCCTCCCCCCACCGACATGTCCCCAGCTGCAAAACGACCTCGAAACAGCCTCACCGCTGGCATAATCGCAGCCAAACCGGTCGAGCCCATCACCTTTGATCTTGACATGGTCATTTTTGGAAATGCCTCACCCATCCTCGGGAAGCACCGAATGGTCTTCAATGGAGGCGCAAATGGAGTCCACTTGGAGCTTACTGCGAACGGGAGTGCTGAACCATGCAGCTTTTCTCTTCCTGTTACTCACTCATACTCATTTGTCCGTTTTATTTTTGTTTTTTGTCCATGGTCATCAACTTATCTTGGCTACAATTTCAACAACAAGGGCGACTTGGGGGAGGATTATGGACACCTTTTCTTTTTATGTGCCAAAACCAGCATTATAAAGAAAGAGGATGAGTGCATCCACAAACTTGTCCCAAATATGCATTTCAATCTGGGTACAATTCAATTTGTCACCTCCTCAATTACCAGCCTTGACCCTGCGAACTCCGATAGACACCTCAAACGAACGCAGGCAATTCTACCTTCTGTTCAAAACCCCCCTTTCCTCCGATTTCAAACGCTACTTTAAATACGGTGAGCTAAGTCCTGTATTATCAGCGTACGTCGTAGATCATGCCACTTGGTTGATAGATTGGTGCTCTATTCACTGACGCATTGCATTATACAGCCGGGACGTTGAGATCAACCACCTGCGGCTGCTCAAACCGCACCTCGCGTCGTTCTCTACTCCGGTCGTTTCTTCTAACAAAGCCGGAGCCAATCATGTACCACTTTGGGTGCAGCCCCTTCCTGATGACCAGTTTTACTCATCCTCGCGTCCTTCCAACGGCCTGGGTGCACCAAGTCAAGCCCGGCAGCGCAAATTCGCGCCAACTGCTCCATCCCGACGAAAACCCGCACCCAAACAAAAGCAAAGCACGGTTATCGAGCTCATAGACGACGACACTGACGACGATGATGCCGACAATGCCAAGAGCGACACCAACTCAATGCCGACGACCTCAAAAGGCGATTTCGCACCGTACTCTTTCGACCTCCAACGACCAGAAGCAAACCGGAGAACAACTCGGCGATCCATTGCTGTTGCCGCCGCTGCTTCCACTGCCGTCGCTACCCCAGCTCAAGTGGAAGGATCGCCACGGCGGCTCCTCCTCGACTTTGCGGCCAAGTACGAGCTGCAGGATCTGCCCGAGCTGTTCCATTACCCGTTCGATCGGTCGAACGCCGTCATTGTCTCCCTCCGAGATGCGCTGCGATACGACTTTTGGGAGTTTTTGAACGACCTCAACCTCGAATTTTACCTCAAGTACCTCCTCAACGAAGTGGTTCCGAGCATGGCGCCGTCGGTGCACGTCTTTTCGTCGTTCTTCTACTCGCGACTGACGAGTATTCGTGGGGACAAGGCGTTTGCGCGCGGGTACGACCTAGTCAAGCGCCACGCCAAGAACGTCGACCTCTTTACCAAGCGCATCGTGGTTGTGCCCATCAACGAGAACTTGCACTGGTATCTGGCCATCATTGTCAACCCGGGCGCACTCGTCGAGCCCATCGCCGCGACTCCCCAAGACGATCCTGGCGAGCCCATGGAGATGGACCTCGCGCTTCCGAGCGACCTTGGTGCCGTCGACGACAACGACAACGACCTCCATGCAGTGTTGGCGGCTCAGCGACTTGCCCTTATGGCGGGCACCACGGACGACATGTTTGCTGACACGAGGTCCGAATCGCCCGACCTCAACACCGCCAACGCAGTCGCGGATGATGGTGACCTCGGCGCAACTCAACCGCAAGGCAACCCCGACCTGCCCTTTAGCCGCATTCCCGATCCTTTCGTTGCCAATGCAAGCGACTGGGTTTCTCTGGGCGACACTGTCGATCAACCTGGGACATTCTCAGTGGCACCCGATTCCGGACTTGATCCGATCCCTCAGCCCATGCGCAGTGGTCCTTCCAGCCCACAACTGGGTCCCAATCGGGACAATGTGCTACCTTTGCCCTCGCCATTGCCACCGCCACTGCCCCCACCGCCATTGCCGCCGACCACGCCAGCAGGGCTTTCTCTGCTTCCGACCGCGCTTATGAGCACCTCGGGTAGGGCCCTTCGGCCCCGGGGACCCGTCACGCCCGTCCCAGGAACGTCACTGGGCTACGGCCGCGTCAAAAAGCCGATCAGCAATCCGACCATCGTTTTGGATGGATCGCCCGAGCCGGTCCCAGCGCGCGTCGCTACCCAGGTCGACATTACGTGCGAGCCCGCCATTTTCGTCCTGGACTCGTTGGGATCGCGCAAGCGCCGGCCCCACGAGGCACTGGAACGCTACTTGCTGCTCGAGGGCACCCTGGGTCGCGGCCACCAGCTCCGTGGCAACGCCAAGGTGCACCGGTTGACGCCACGAGTCCCACAGCAGCCCAACTCGTGCGACTGCGGCGTGTACCTGCTGCATTACGTCGAGCGACTTCTCAAGGAGCCCGACGCGGTCCTTGCGGCCATGGTGTCGGCGTCGCCTGGGTTTGTGCTGGCCAAGCCCGAGCTGTCGCTGACCACTGTGCCAGGTCCTGAAACGTCCGCTGCGCTGGCGGCAGTGCCGGATGCGGCCACAAACGCACCTGCTACTGATTCCACGCGAGATGTGTGGGAGGCAGAGACCATTCCTCACAAGCGAGTCGATCTGGCGCGCCTCGTCATTGACATGACCACCAAGTTTCGCGTCGCCCATGATCTCCCAATGGTAGCGATCGAGCAGCCACCGCCGCCACCACCAGCCCTGCTGGCGCCACCACCACCACCAGTGCCGCCATTGCCGTCGCAGCCCGTGGTACTAGATGTAACTGCTCCTGATCCACCGCCACCACCATCCCTCCCTGCTGACCCGAGTGTCATGGAGGTTGACGATCCGATTTTTCCCTCGGTATCCGCTCCAACATTGATAATCTCAACACACGCTCGTCCAAGGGCCTCCGAAACGGCATGTGATGAGGAGGAATGGTATCTTCCTGGATCGTCTTCTGGTGACGCGATCGTTGATCTGGACACGAATGCACCGACCGAAGCCTCCACCGCCACGGCCCCCGCAAAGGCTGGCTCCTTTTTTTTCCCGAGCACTTCGCATGCGCCTCTTGTCGCCCGGCCGGCTATGAGTGCGCTCTCTCTTTCTCTTTTTGGTTTTGGTTTGTTTGACTCACCACTCCTGGAAAAAAGTAGCGAGTCCGCCCTTGCCGGCCACGCCATCGGCCCCGCCAGAGCACCTGCGCATGCAAGATGCCTTTTTTGGCGGCCCGTCACCGCTGCCTAAGGCTCCCACTCCTGGCACTGAACTATTGCGCCATCGGGTCATGGATTCCGGGCACCAGGAAGTGTCTCCGCTCAAGGCTGCTACGTCGATGTTGCAAAGCTCGGATCATTTCCCAGCGGGCCAAATGTGGTATCCTTCGACGTCTACCTTGTCGCCGCCACTCCCCTCGACCACGACGCAACAAAAGACGTACAAGAACAGAACGACGCCTGGGAAACCTGCAGCGCAATCGAGCAGCGCTCTGTCGACCCCTCCTGCGTTACCTCCGGGGCTGAAGCTCAAGGAGCAACACCAGAAGCACGGCAGCTACGGAGACGGTTCACACGCAGCCGCGGCAGCACCGGTGCCAGCAGCCACCACCAGCGGTCCGATCTCAAGCGTGACGGTCTCAAGTGCAGCGCCGATTATTATCGACTCCAGCGAGGACGAAAACAACGACGACGACGTGCAGATCGTGGAAGCCCGTCTGCGGCCGGACCCAGCACCGAGTGCAGCAGCAGCAACGAGCGTGTCGCGGCCAGGCAAGTCGATTCCTTCGAGCATCTTTGGTTCAACGACCGTGACAGTGGACGTCCTGCTCGATTCCGTGTCACCGAAAGTTAAGACAACGACGACCACCGGAACCGACCGTGCGCGCCCGATCACTTCGACGACCAAGGCGCACGGTCCCAAGCAACTTTCGGTGCTGATTGACATGGTCGACGAGGACGATATCGCCACCAGCGCGATTGTTGGCCACACGCCGCCACAGCGCGCCAGCAACGTCAAGAACGCCGGCGGCATGGGCAACGACAGCGACGATGAAGATGAACCGCGCGCCGCTGGCTCGGGCACCCGCCGGACCTTAGCCCGCCGCGACATGTCGGCAGCCGAGTCCGAAAAGATGCTCGTCGTCAAGGCACAAGCAAAAAAGCGCAAGAACCAAAGCGCTGTTCCCGCCGCCCACCACGGCGACTCGGACGCGCTTTCCGACCTTCCTGACGAGCTGGTGATCAGCAAGGGTAACGCCCAGTTCACGGCGTCGGCGACAGCAGCAACTCCCACGCCGCCCCGAGCCCGCCGCACCAAGGAAAAGGATGTGGTGGTCGTCTTGGATTCCGATTCAGGATAAAAATAGAGTAATAAAAAAATTGAGTTACATGAAAAAAAAAGACACAAAAGATCTACTGTCTCGGACCGCTGGACCGGCCAGCGCCGTATGAGGGAGACGACGCGCCGCTGTTCCGCAACGGGAACGATGTTGCCGGCGGCGCGGACGGGGTCGCCGAAGATGATGGTTGAGGCGGGTAAGCCGCCCCTGGTGGCGCGTAGTACGCATTGTCGAACTGGGTCTGTTGCTGATACTGATGCTGTTGCTGTTGTTGTTGCTGGTGGTATTGGGCGCTTTCCAGGTACGCTTGCTGCTCGTAGTACATGTCATGCGGCTGCTGGTACTGGTACTGCTGCTGCTGTTGCTGAGGCACCGGAGCCGCAGTCATTGCCGGCGGCGCGTACGGCCCGTTTAGTGGAGCACCATACTGACCACCACCACCACCGGGCGCGGGAGTAGCGGTGGGCGTTTCTTGACCGGGCCGGGTGCGCTCGACGGTGCCCGACAGGAACGCCAGCTGCTCATTGTACAGGCGGTCGGCGGTCGATAGCGGCGCCGGAGCCGCGGATTGCTGCTGTTGCTGCTGTCGGGCAGCAGCAGCGGCGGGAGCGGCCGGCTGTGCCGAGGGTTTGCGGGCGCGGGCGGCAGCGGCAGCGGCGGAGACGCGGCCGCGGTCGCAGCAACAGGACTTAAAGCACGAGTACGCGCAGGCAAGTGCCAGCAGTCCAACAACCGCGGCGACAATGATAAACAGGGTCGGGTTCTGGTTGTACCACGACGAGAGCGCGGTGAGCGGTGACACGCCGACGCACTGGCCGGCAGAACACGATCCACCAAACCCGCACACGGTGCCGTCGTTGAACGACTGAGTGAGCGAGTAGCACTGGCCGTCGGACCCCTGGCACGTCAGGACGCAGTCAATGGACGGGATCGAGCACGACTTGGTGAACTGCATGGAGGTTCCCGACGACGCCTGGAAGCACTGGATCGACTTGGACGAGCACATCCCGGCCGAGCACACCGTGGTCTCTTGCAGCGTGGCGTTCGGGAACGTGGTCGTCGAGTTGAGCTTGCACGGCGTGCCATTGTCAATAAACTTGTCGGTAGGGCACGTCGCGTTGGTTCCCGAGCACATTTCGGGGATATCGCACCCGACGTCCACTGCGGCGCGGCACACGGTCCCTGCCGGCTTGAACTGGCACTGCGAGCAGCACGCGGGCGAGTTGAGGTCGTCGCACACGGCCCCGCTGGCAAGCTTGCACGTCGACGTGCAGCACTTTGATCCGGGAGCATCGCACTCTTCTCCGGGCTCCAGAATGCCGTTCCCACACACGTTACCTTGAAGCGACTGCCGCGCTCCAGGGTCGAGAACGCACTGCTTGGCGGAGGTGCCCAGCGTGCGCAAATTTTTTCCGATAAGACTGCACACTTCGGTGGCAGAGCATGACGAGAAGCTATCGCTGGACGAGCTGTCCGTCTGTGTGGTGTAATTGACATTGTCAGTTTTGCATCCTTCCATAATTTTGATGGAAACACTACGGACTGGGTTCATGATAAACTGGCCCTGGCAATCGCAATTGCCGGTGCAAGGGCAGCAGGACCACCGATCCGTGACAGTGCCAGCCGCCGTAAATTGCGAGCAGAGATCCCCGGTACAGTCGTGCACCGCGCCAAAGTTGTGTCCTATAATCATTTTTTGTATCAATCTATATCGTTCTAACGCCTCTGAGGAATATCACGCACCTGTTTCGTGAGCAACCACCTTCCAGAGATCGCGCGTGATGGACGACACGGCAGTGCCCGACACTGAATCCACGCCGGCCGCAGTACCAGTCGAGGGGTCTGCGCTGCGAGGTTGCGTGCTGGTGGTGGTCTGGCACAGGGTCCCGGTCCATGCAATCTATTTTTTTTACTGTTGAGTTATACACCCAAAACATGTAAAAATGAAAGGAAAAAAAACATACGCCGAGCGTCTTGCCAGTCGCGCACTTGGTCAGCAGGTGCCACAATCCCTCGGTGCCCTTTTGCGAGTTGCCTCGCCAGTCGGAAAAAGTGGAGAGCCGCTGCACAATGGTCATGCCCGCGGCGTCGCAGTCCACGTTCCATTTCTCGGACCCGCCGCACGCCGTCTTGATGACGGTGGTCTGGATTCCGATTCCGACGTTGAACGTGGACTGGTACTTTGCCGACACCGTGGCCCACACCTGCAGGATCTGCGCCAGGACCGACGACTCGGTGTTGCCAAACGCGGCCGAGAAGGTACAGTCAGCGGCAACACCAACGTACACGAACTTTTTGTTGGACGGGCAGCCGAGTGCGAGAACAGCAGGCGATGAAATGGGAGTGGAGGTTACCCCGATCTTGGTGGTTGTCGTGGCCTGTCGACGACGCAGGCCCAGTGGCGGCAGCACGGGGGCGGCAGCCATGGCCGCGTCCTGATCGGCAAAAAGGCGGGCGCGACGCGCCGCATTGGCCATGCGCTGGTCACGGTTCCACTGGGTCAAGCCCGCCCCGCAGAGCTCCCCTGACGAAGATGAAAGGGGTGGCGCCACCACCGACGACGAATTGGTAAACGCAGAGGCAGCCACGGCGCGTTTGGCGAGATTGAGCGTGTCGCGCATGCGCTGCTGTGCGCGCGTATCCGACTCGCGGTAGATGATCATGGTAGCGGCGGCGGCAGCGTGTCCGTCAGAGCGGCGGCGCAAATGAGCGCCTGGGACAACCGGGTCTGCGTCCTTGCGCTGCGCAGCGTACGCATGCAGGGGTGAGATCGTATGGGTGTCGCCGAGCACGTCAAAGTGGGCGTGGAAGATCGGCCGCTTGGTCGAGTACGGGTAGTGGTGGGCCAGACCCGGGTGGTCGGTGAGCCCGTCGTGCTCCAGCGTCAGCGTGGCGGTCCCCACGGCCACGTCGGCCAGGTGCAGTGGAGCCGAGTCGCCGGGACCAAATCGAGCAGTGGCGGCCCCCGGCCACGTACCCAGGGATGGAGCCAAGGCCGATACGCCGATAACATCATCACCAGCACGCACCACGTAGCCCGAGTACACGCGTGCAAGCGGACGCAATGGTCGCGCAACGGGGGCCGACCCGGAGCCGTCGTGGACCAGAACAGTGGCGTCAGGGTGGATGAAGTGTTCCATAGGGGTCAAATGCAACTGGTACGAGGCATTAAAAGCCACCAGGGACACTACTAAGCGGTCGTCGTGGTGGATACGTGGGTCGGCGCCGCGCTTGTGGAGCGGGACAGCACCGGCGCTAGCGACGCGCACGGTCGGGGCGGTGGCCATGAGTTCGTAGCGCAGGAGGTCGTCGCCGTCCGAGGCGGTGGAGTGGGCGTGTACCGACAGGGCGGCGATAACGGCGAGCAGGACCAGCGTGCGAGCCATCCGCCAAGCGGTGCAAGATGGTGGGCTTTTTGGCATTTTTCCTAATACAGGATGATACAGAAAAACGACAATGATCGTCGTCAAGAGAGACGGATGAAAAGGCAAGCACCAGACCAAACCGCCAAGAGGTTGGATGGATTAGTTAATTTTTTATTCGAAGTGTGGGACAGTTGGCGAAAGTGCCTGTCAGCGGTACGCCGCCTTTTGATGATGCGTTAAACCGTTCATCTGAGCGCCTTGGCACGGTAACATTGCACGTGTTGGGAAATCCGATTACACGCGATCCTTTTTCCCAGTTTTTCATTTTCTCGACTTGGCTTCATTTTCGACGGCACTTCACTCTCCTCCTCACCTCATAACTCAACAATTCACAATGGGCTCCAACAAGAAGCGCTCGTCCCCAGCAAAAAAGTCGCCCGCGGCTGCTGCCCCCGCTGCCGCCCCTGTGGCCGCAGCTGCCCCGGCCGTCGCTGAGGCTGCCGCTGCTCCTGCTCCTACCGCCGACGGTACCTCCACCGTTGTCGTGGACGAGGAGAAGCTCAAGGAGATGTCGGCTGCGTATGTTCATTCATTCATTCATTCATTCATTCCAACCATTCCATCCACGACGCGTTCTCACACTCACCTGAAATGATAACCATATAGCGACTACTACTTTGACTCGTACGCCCACTTTGGCATTCACGAGGAGATGCTCAAGGACGAGGTGCGCACCAACTCGTACCGCAACGCCATTGTGCACAACAAGCACCTGTTCCGCGGCAAGGTTGTTCTGGACGTGGGCTGCGGCACCGGCATCCTGTCCATGTTTGCCGCGCAGGCCGGCGCCAAGCTGGTGATTGGCGTCGACATGTCCAACATCATTCACTCTGCCCGCCAGATTGTCAAGGACAATGGCTTTGAGGGCAAAGTGGTGCTGCTGCAGGGTAAGATGGAGGAAGTCGTGCTACCCGTTGACAAGGTCGACATCATCATCTCGGAGTGGATGGGCTACTTTTTGCTCTACGAGTCGATGCTGGACACGGTCCTGTACGCCCGCGACCGGTACCTGGTCGAGGGTGGCCTCATTTTCCCCGATCGCGCGACCATCAACATTGCCGCGCTTGAGGATTCCGAGTACAAAGAGGACAAGATCAACTGTACGTCTTCATTACCTTTTCTCAATTGAGGAAAGATATTGACAGGTAAAAACAGACTGGGACAACGTGTACGGCTTTGACTACTCGTCCATGAAGCCCAAGGCCCTTCGCGAGCCCCTTGTGGATACCGTCAATGCCCAGTGCATCATTTCCAGCCCGTCGACCGTTCTTGTGCGTATTGCTGCAACTTAAGGAAACCAACAACAGTTAAACTAACGAAAAATTTCCAATTTACGCAGGACATTGACCTGTACAAGGTGACGGTGGCCGACCTGGCCTTCAGCTCGGACTTTGAGATGATCATCAAGCGCAACGATTTCGTGCACGGTTTCGTTGCCTGGTTCGACATTTGGTTCAACGCCGCCCACAAGCCCGTGTTCTTCTCGACCGGTGCCCACGCCAAGTACACGCACTGGAAGCAGACGGTGCTGTACACCAAGGAGAACGTGGCCGTGCACTCGCAGGACCGCGTCACGGGCCACATTGACTGCCGCCCCAACCAGAAGAACCGTCGTGACTTGGACATCGACCTCAAGTGGACCCTGCGCCGGGGAGAGGCCGAGATTGGCGGTGAGGAGCAAGAGTACCACATGTGCTAAAGTGCTCAGCCCTGATAATTGCTGCTTTCTTAAATGTACTCTTTTTTTATTTGTAAATTTCTTCAGGTGGACGTTGGGCCGGGACCGAGGCCGCTGTTGCCAGCAGTTCGGCGGCGAGCGTCGCTGGTTCCTGCAGCTGCAATTGGCAAGATGCCACGCAGCACCACGGTGGTTGGCGTGCCTGATCGCCTTGCCGCGTGTTCGGTCTGCGTTTCGACGAGCCAGGCCATGGCCTCTGTTGTTGTTGATTTTGAGAGTCGGAATTAAAAAAAAAAGGGATGCGAGCAAGCATACCATTCACCTTGACAAGATCGCGCCCGGCCATGACGCACATGCGCGACACGGGCGCATCCAGAACATTGCTCGAGACCCATGGCAGAGTCGCGTCTCCAGTAGTTGCTGCTGCTGCTGATGCTGCTGCTGCTTCTGAAAGATCCGGAACCAAGTGAAGCGCCAGCGCGACCGCTGCAGTAGCCAGGTCAAACCGGTCAAATTTGACCACCGATCCGCGCAAATACGCATCCGTGAGCAGCGCCCACGTGGCGTCGGCCACAGCGGCGGCGGCACGCGACACCAGCAAAGGGGCAACGTACAGTGCGGTCATTTGGCGAATAGGGTCAACCATTTCGGCCGAATCGGGCGACGGGTACGTGATGACGACAGGGGCCGGCTCTATCGTTGTCGGGCTGCTGCTCGAATGGTTCGCAACCAAAGGAGGGGGCGGAGGTGGAGACAGCGACACGGACCGCGATCGCGATCGGGTCCGGTGGTCGTCGTGACGAGGGCGGTGGCGGTCGTCCTGGCGATCGCGCGAACGGCTTCGATGACTGCCATTACGATAGTGCGCATTACCACGCCGATCATCGCGACGATCGTCACGGTCACGGATGGGGCTACGACTCCGGCTCCGGCCCCGCCGGTCTCGCCGCCGTGACGACCGAGAGCGGTCATCATAGTCATTGCCGCCGCGGCGGTCGTCCCGGTAGCCCCGATCGTCGCGACGGTCGCGTGTCCTGCGGCGGCGGCCATTCCTTGAATCGCGATGCTGCTCGCCTCGTCTCTGGTTGCTGCTGCTGCCGCTAACGCTTACGCTGGCGCTGCCGCCGTGGTGATGATGACCTTCCCCGCCGCCACCACCACCAGTCAACTCTGCCGGATGTGGGACCGAATCCAAGGATGGCGCCTCCACCGTGGGTACAACCAGTGATGGCGTTGACGGGTGAATCGAAAACAGGCCCCGGACCAAGTCGATAGCGGGCGCAAATGCGAGGGGTACCGTGAGCCGGAACTTGATGATGCGCAGCACGAGCGACTCGGCCACCACCAGCGCGTGCTTGTACTTCCAGAAGGAGCTGTCCACAGACAAGTGCGGTGCCTCCGGATTGAGAATGCTGTGATTTTTTTTTCTGGTTAACTGAAATATGAATGGCAAGCAAGATGCCTCTCCGTACACGTGGGCCGCGTTGATCAGGTCGCGGACTTTGCGCGGGTGGTCGGTGGCCTTGGTAGCGACAAATACGGCGCCGAGCGCGAGCAGCTGTTTGTTGCACAAAATGAATTGGCGTCGTTGGACACACAAAAAGAAAAAAAAACGGACATGAGAATCAAAGGTGCGGATTTCGGGGTACCGCCGGCCCGCGCCAGGGTCCCTTCGAAACCGGTCGACGCGGTGGTAGTGCATGAGCGCTGTTGCGGTGGTTGTTGGCGGGCTATTGACATTTTTCTCAGTCAATACCATTGTAGCGGGTCAAGTCAAAACCAGGAACGCACAGGCGCAGCCACTCGCACGCCATGCGAATGAGATCGACCGATGGCACGCGCTCTTGAGCGGCGGCGGGTGCGGCAGTTGCATCGTTCGTCGGCTTTTGCATGATTTTATACAAATTTTATGGAAAAGACGAAAGACCGACGACGCGTCTTGCTATAACGTCCTGTCTCTCGGGAGACAATTTAGTCCCAAGCACCGCCGCCGGACCGCATATCCACCGCACTGCCGTCGGCGCGGTCGTCGTACGAGTTGCTCTTGTGCTTGGGCAAGAACGAGAACCGCTCAGGAGCCTTACCCAGCAGCATTTCCGAGATCTTGATCCAGTCGCCCACATACGGGCTGCCCATCAGGGTCTCCAGATCGTCGCGGCCCACGTACGCCGGTGGACGCTCGTTGATGCGCTGCGGAAGCACCTCGAGCAGGCCAACGGGGATGTACCGGTGCGTGAACGACAGCAGCTCCAGCAAGAACCGGCGCGTATTGTTGACGCCCTGCGTGTCGGTGCCCCAGTGCTCGAGACCGTACGTAGTAAAGTTGCGCAGCAGGTCAAAACGCTCACGCGACGAAATGTCCCACACGCGACGCTCCTTGATTTCTATTTTGTGTTTATCATGAGTGAAATTATTTAAAGTCGGGCAAGGCACAAACGAACCGGTAAAGATCCACGGCTTGATGAGAGCGCCTCGGCCAATCATCACGCCGTCAACGCTACTGTTTTCGAGATGCGCGTAGTACTCTTGGTGGTCGAGAATGTCGCCGTTTCCAAAGACTTGCATATCGCCCTTGAGTTGCGAGCTGTATTCATTCAGGTGAGTGGATCAATTTCATGAAGAGAAACAGTCAAGCAATACCACTCCTGAATGTAGTCCCAGTCCGCGAGTGCCTTGTAGCGCTGCTGGCGGGAACGGCCGTGGATCTAATGAAACAATCAGGTGAGTATTGGTTGCGAACAAAAAAAAAAAAAGAAACGGTACGAACGGTAGTGAGCTGGACGCCAATCTCACGGAAAGTGGGAATGAACTTGTGCGCAATGTTCTTGCCCTTGTCCACGCCGGTGCGGACCTTGGCGGTGATGGGCACATCCAGGACATGGTCCATGCCGCGCAAAAGCTCGTACACGCGCTTCGGACGGTCGAGCAGCGCCGACCCACAGCCGTGGCCATACACCGAGTCGATTGGGCATCCGAGGTTCAAGTCGACGAAATCCACGTTGCAGTACTCGTTGATCAGCTCGCACGCCTCGAGTACCTGCTGGGTCTTGCCGCCTGCAATCTTTTTTTTTTCAAGCAAGTTAGCACCACGATATACCTGAAGAAGAAGAAAAAAAAAAGTCGAAAGCAAACCTGGACACCAAAAAAGTCCTCGGCCTTGTGCCGCTTGAGCAACGCCCACTCGGAAAAGTTTCCCATCGCAATGCTGTGCGCGTGCGCCATTTCGCCAACTGTAACGTCGACGCCGAGGTCCTTGCACATGCGGCGGAAGGGCAGGTTGCCGACAGTGGTCAAAGGAGCGAGGTATGACTTTCCGGAAAAGTCGAGGCGCTTCTTTTCGCGCGGGAGGATTTTGAACTCGAGAGCGGCCACGAACGGCGCTGTGGGAATGTCGGGGTGGATGGCCGGTTCGGCTTTGGCAGTTGGCTCGGACTTGATGGCAGTGCCTTCAGTGGCAGGGGCAACCTCAGTATTGGCAACATCTGCATTGGCATCCGCAGCAGCAGCAGCAGCCTTGGCATCATCCGCGGCACGAGCCTCGCGCTGCATGTCGCCAAAGTACTGTGCCGTCTTCGGGTACTTGACCCTATGCTTGGCCAGGTCGTAGTGCAGCTCGCGACCCAGGTGGTTCAGGACCCCGACGCGCAGGCCTGTGATATCCGACGCGCCCGGGTTCTCAGCCAGCGCCGCCTCAAACTTCTCCTGGTCCGCAATCTGCTGGAAACTGCCGGGCTCGGTGTGCGACGCCGAGTAGCGGCAGCGCAGGCCCATGAGGCACCGGCCGGCGACGGCAAAGTTCGGGCACATGCCGCCGAGGTCGGGCTCGCGCACTGCCATGTACGCGGCCGCGTCGTGGTTGTGCTTGCACGCGTCGCCGTGCGCGCACACCTCGGACCGCGCAATTGCCGCACATAAAGTCATGGCATCGCGCACGTGCCCGCGCGGACGGTCCTTGGGCTTGTTTTGGCCGCGCGACCGCTTCTTGTCGCCGCCTTTGCCGTTGTTGCGGTCACCACCACGGCTATCACCACCATCGTCGGCATCGCGGACCTCGGATTCCGCGGTCTCCGGCGGGGCCAGTCCAGCATCTACGGCACCGCGCTTGAGCGGGTTGGGGGCGGAAGTCGAATCGGTGTCCTCCGTGGTAGCGCGCGCGAGAAGGTACTGCGCCTTGATAGGGGCGATGCCCTTGTTGTGGTTGTTGCGCTCGGTCATTTTGACTTGTAGAAGGGTCCAAAGAAAACCGACCTCTGACAACTCGCATCGGCGGTCCCTCCCCTTATAAAAAAAAATAACACGGACACCCTGGAATGGAAATGGAACCGGAAATGGTTGTGGAATCGGAAAATGGATCCAGTGGGGCGAGGCATGCCATGTACGCGTGGGGTGCCAATACCTGCGGCCAGCTCGCACTCGGCCACACACGCGACCTTCCGCTCCCGACCTTGGTTACGACGCGTCAAGGTTCCGAACAAGTCGCTCCCGCCTTGCCCCCGACCATGATCTGCGGCGGCGCAAACCATTCACTACTGGTGGACGCTGCCGGTCACCTGTGGGCCGCCGGGTCCAACGAGCACGGCCAGCTGGGCGTGCCAACGCCAACACTCATAATCGCCCCATGGACAGATGTTGCCGTTTCGGCGAACCCCGCCGCAGCTCGTGTGCCGTGCGCTCTGCACTGGATTCGTGTGCCCTTGCCTTCGGACGCGGCCGCTATCGCGCACATTGCCGCCGGATGGGCACACTCGCTCGTGCTTCTGGTCTCGGGCGTTGTAATAGCGGCTGGCGACAATACCCATGGCCAGTGTGGGACGACAGGCCCGCGGTTCCGATTCGAGCCAGTGGCGCTGTTGCCGGGTAGAACGCGGGCGATTGCCGCGGGCATGCGTCACTCGGTCGCGCTGTCGACCGACGGCCGAGTGTTCGCGTGGGGAGCTTCGCGCCACGGGCAGTGTGGAGTCGCCATCAGCCCCACTGGAAGTATAGGCGAGATCCCAGTTCCGGCCAGCACTCGAGCCACGGGCGTGGCGGCAGGAGCGCGGCATACTCTGATGGCGTTGCTCTATTATGAGCGGCCTGGCGCGACGCTGGCACTTGCGGTCGGCGACAACAAGCACGGCCAGCTAGGACGACCGGCCGCTGATGCTGGTTCGGTCCCGGTCATTCGCATCCTTGACGATGCCACAGCCAGCGACCCAGTACGGCATGTGCACTGCGGCTGGCACCACTCGACGCTGGTCACCGCCAGCGGCCGCGTGTGGACGTTTGGCCGCAACACGCACGGCCAACTTGGGCGGCCGAGTGGCGGCCGCTTTGACCCGGTACCGCGGTCGTTGGCGCTTCCAGGCCCCGTGCACTCGATTGTCGCTGGTGCCGAGCACATGCTCGCCCTCGTCGCATCGCCATCGTCCGACTCTTCTTTGTTATTGGCGTGGGGATGGAACGAGCACGGCAGCTGTGGGACCAATGCGCCGGCACTGGACGGCTGGACCGCTGACTCTGCGGTTCCCGTCGAGAGCCTCGATCTTCCCCGTCTTGCCGAGCCGACGGCTGTCGCGCTGCCGGCGGACGCTCACATATCCCTGATCGGCGGCGGCACCGCGCACACCTTTGCCGTCATCAAACCCGAAAGAAAAAATTGAATTCATTTACCGCTGCCATCGCGGCCAGAACTAGTAGCCTCGGGTGGAGACATGCCCTCGCTGATTTCGGCCAGCTCGTTGAGCTCGTCGACCGTCAGTCCTGCGAGCTCGGCCAGCTGGGCTTCCAGGTCGCCCACCTCGTGTGCCTCAATCTCCACCTCGGCGTCCGAGTCCAAGTCGCCATCACCAAGGAGATCGCGGTGGATTGCGTCGAGGTCTAGTTCACTGGTCGCTGCTGGTGATTGTTGTTGTGCTGCACCCGCGGCGGCGGCGGCAGCGGCTGTGCGGGCAGGGGGCTACAATCCAATGCAAGAATGAGAATCGCTCCATCATATGGGATAAAAGTAAACAGACCTTGGCAGCGGCGGCAGGTTTACGCGCCTGCATGGCTCCGGATTGCACTGCGAGCAGATCCGCGGCAAGGGCTGGGTCGTGGGCCAGAGCGTCGGCCGCGGCCGGATCATCGTCGGGGTCGTCTGCGAGCAGGGATGGATCAAGGCCGAGCGAAGCCAGCGTGTCTTGCGCGGCGGACGACGAGGATGAGGATGGCGTGGCCTTGGTCGCCGCCAAGTTGTCCTTGCTGCCCGTCAGCTTCTTGATGAACCACGACATTTACTTGACTCTCTTCGCGACCACACTGCTGTTTGAGTGGTGGCTGAACTCTAAGAGAAATCAGTCCGGAAATTCCCATGGAAA
>MU624791.1:13155-23614 GCA_025349905.2 Blastocladiella britannica
AAAAAAAAACAGATCCCGCAACAATACAAAAAGACGTACCTGCCCCTCGAGGAACTCGGAGAGATTCAGGTCAATCTCTGCCACGAGCTGCGATGCGACATGGACCAGTCGTTTGGATTCAGAGACCGCACCACCACCTGCTGCTCCGTGCTCTTTGATCTTCTTTGGCACTTGCGGAGATTTGGCATTTTTGGCAGCCGTCGTGTTGCTTGTGCTGGGCGAGCGGCCACCGCCGCCACCGCCGCCACCACTGGGCCCAGACGATCCCGGGCGATCGGAAGGACTCAGTGCATTGGTAGCTGTCACGGTCTGCTCGGATTTGACGACATGGCGGTATACCTTGAGCGGGACTGGGTCTGTGTGATCCCTTTATGAGCGAAAATCCATCATGACCAAACAGAAAAAGGAGCACGGTACTGTCAAGAAGGTTGCATAAATCGGCGTCAGCAAGTGCAGCCAAGTCCATGCACAGATTGAAGGCGGCAGAGCATGTGTCCATGGCCGCCAATGTATCCGAGTGGGCGGGCAACGCCCCGCCGGCGGTCTCTTTTGTCCCCTTGGTCTTCGGGATATGGTGCGCTCCACCTCCGCCGGCGCCAGCGGCCGCATCAGCCATGAGTTGCGAGAATGGAACGAGGGGAAGCAACTTGGTACATATGCCGAAGAACTCGATGGATACCAGCACGGACAGCGAGGGATCCTCCGACACAGCTCCATCCGCTGCTGCTGGGGTCGAACCAGCCACTGGAGGTGTCACCGTGACAGGCTCGCTGCCCAACAGCACTCCTCCATTTAGAGCCGCGGTAGCAGTGGTGATTGTCGTGGTTGCCGTCGCTGCAAGGCTGCCCGACGACTCGCTACTAATCGACCGCAATACGGCACTGACGGCATCGTTCGGGATGCCAGTGACCGTGCCCAGAAACAATTTGACTTCGGCTGTCGGTGCACCGCCTGGCGACGACAACAACAGGGACGAGGTGGAAGTTGGATCAAAAAGCGTCGAAAACGGTACGCCGTCGAGACTCTGCAGATGCGGAATATGTTGGATCACATCGGCCGCGTACCGGTAGCACAGCGAGGTCGGGTTTCCCATAAGTCCGAGGATCCGTAGGGACCGCACCGACGCGAGCGACGCCAGTGCCATTTCCCGATTTTCCAACAAGTTGTGCGAGAGGTCGAGCGATCGCAGGGACGGCGGGACGCGGGTGCTCAATGCTGGCGGTAGCGTTGTGATTTCGTTGAATCCAATATTGAAATGCAGCAGCAGGGTCAGCGACGCAATTTCTGGGAACGCCGTAAACTGATTGAGGGACAAGTTCATCTCGCGGAGCGTGCGAGGTAAGATAGCCTGGTCCAGAGCGTGGATCCGGTTCCCACATAAATCCAAGCGTGCCAGAGCAGAAAACTTTTGCAACACGGTCGGGGGCTCGAGGGACTGGATCTTGAAGCAAGACAGCTCCAGGTCCCGTAGCCGCTCATAGATGTCGGTTTGCGTGAGTTTGTGCCGGCTGCCGTCCTTTCGCCGCAGCTCTTCCAGGATGCCATTCAGGTGCGGATCAGTTCGTTCGCGCTTCCCAAATATTGTCAGAGCTGGGACGGGCGTGGAGCCGCCGTGCAGCCGATCCCAGCAGAGACCAGTTGCGAGCTCGAAATGCGTGCTCCATGCGGTTGCGAGCGAGGTTGGTGGCGGGTGGATGGGGAGGATCGGCACCGGCATGTTGGTTTTCCCTTTTCGTTTGCTTTCGATTTCGGCAGAGTCGCACAATGAGTAACTGGCCAAATCTCCTCCCTTTGCCAACAGCAATAGCGCGTCTGGACATAGAAAGATATATTCAATGACCTCGCCCCGCCCTCACTTTTTCACGACGGTCCCGGACTCGGCCAAGGCAAGTTTTATTTTGTGGTGAAGCGCCAGAAGCACTGGAACGGACACTAAAAAAAATGGATAACAGGACGACATCGCCGCCTTGCGCGCCGAAGTAGCCCTGGAATCCAGCGCCTCGAGCATCTCGTCCATGAACGACGTGGAAGTGTACAAATTCCTGGTTGCCGCGAACAATGACCGCGCTGCTGCTACCAAGCGCATTGCCACCTCCCTGGCCTGGCGCCGGGAGTTTGACCTTGACGCGGCCATCAAGGGCGACTATTCGGACCTGAAGAAGCTCGGCAAACTGTACCTGCTGCCGCAGCCCTCCAAGGACGGCCGGGCGGTGATGGTGTGGCGTTCGCGCTGCCATATGCCGGGTACCGATGCGGAGCTGGACCACTTGATGCGGTTCTTTGTGGATACTGTCTATGGTCGCTGGAAGCGTGGGTTCGTGTCAAAGTTTTCCTTGGAATGCGGGCATCAAGGATTAACGCGTATTCTACTTTAGGGAGGGATCCGACCGCATATACGTGATTGTGACGCGCGAGGGCGCCGAGAGCAAGCACCGCGATTTGGCCATGGCTCGCCGCCTTGCTTCGACCTTCAATGGTGCTGTATTTTCATTCAGTTCACGCTTCTTTGAGACCAAGCAGCTTACCGTATGATAATATAACAGGCAACTTCCCAGAGACGCTGGACAAGTGCATCGTGTACCCGACGGGCTGGCTGGTGTCTGGTATTTGGGCGTTCTTGAAGCCGTTCTTGGATCCCCTGACTGTCGATAAGGTATGTCCACTTCGTGTCTTTTTGTTTCGCCTTCCTCACCAAAAAATCAATACTTGTGGTAGGTTGTGTTTACGGGAGAGGCGGAGGCCAAGGATACGTTGCAGGGGCTCATTGACGTCGACACGCTCCCAACATCCATGGGTGGGACGTGGACGGGCGAGCCCGAGGGCGTGGATCCCGAGCAGGTTGCACTTGCCCTTTGACCGTTGATCCGGACTCTGGGACGAGGTGGTGAATGATGGCATGTTAAGTTCTTCAAAATCACAAAATTTCGCCAAAATATTCCGCGGTCCTGCAGCACCTACGCAGACGCGTGACAGACACACATACGAGCCGCCGTATTGTATCGCAGCAAATCTAAATGTTTGGCACGCGGTCCTTTACGTTCGCTCAGCGCCGGACATTTGCGGCCAACCTGGTCTACGCGACGGCGCTCACCGCGGTACTGACGGTCTCTGCACCGACGCTGCTCCCGTGTCCCGTTGCCGGCGTGCACAAGGGCATGATTCTCGGTGACGACGAGGCCGTGACCGATGGTCCATCTGCACCAACTGTGCCCCACGATGATGGCGACAACTCTATCGTGTCGCCCACGACCACCGCTCCAATCACCGCAGACCACCACGCAATGGCAGTCAAGACCGCACCGCTAGCTACTGTGGTAGTTCGGCCCGTGTCGTGCCACTTTGCCGCGGCGTCGTCGTCGTTTTGCCCTGCCGCCTTCTCGTCACCATCAACCTCCAAGAACGCGATGGCATCCCGGCCCGTCCGTGTGCTGTCCCCGCCGCCGCGACCATTGTGACATTGGCTAGATTATTACCCTTCTTCCCCTCATTTTCTCTACTTCACTCCTCCTCCACCCTGATTCGATCTGACCAAATGAAAAAGTATCGGATCCATATATTGCAAGTATCCTGCGATTTATTCTCAAAGAAAAGTCAGGATCATGGACCAGAGTGCTTTCCCTGCAAGTCCGAAGCGAACTGCTGCACCCATCGCACGTTCCCCCACCATCCCCACCCAGCCATGAACCGCGCCCAGTCGAGCAGGGCCACCTCGAACCACTCCTGCAGAGTGTCCGAGGTTGGCGGCTCGATCCCACGGGCACGCAGCGCATCGCACAGCGGCGAAATGTAGTCTTCCACCACCAGAGCCGGCAATCCCCCATTAGCTCCATCAAGAAACTCCGGGTCGACAGACGTGGCCACCAGGTACACCACGTCCGACATGGGACACCCTGCGCCCGTGTACTGGAAATCGACCGCAGCTGCTGTCGGTGGCGGAACTGTAGGATCGGCCTTGTTTTGGCGACAACCAAACAAGAAGTTGGCGGCCTTGGCGTCACCATGCACTTGCGTGACGCTCCATGCGTTCAGCTGGCCGGCCCACCGGTGCGCTCCGTCTGCAAGCCACGACCAGCGCGACCCGCGGCCAATGTCGCGTAACTCGGCTGCGCGCGTCGCCAGGTACCAGTAAGTGCCCTGCGGCCAAGTGTCCGGGACCGGCAGGGACTGTTTGTCGCGAACGACCCAGTGGTGGGCATGGAACGCAGCGAGCCACCGCAGTGCCGCACGTGCTTGCGAGACTGGAAGCGTGCCGGGGAACGACTCGGGGTACTCGGGCGCCAAGTCCGTCAGGGCCAGCGTGAGGGACGCGTACGACGCGTCAGGAAAAGTAATGGCAGGGTCGTTGGGGACTTCCAGGTCCTTTTGCGTGGGGACACGACGCGTCTTTTCCGGAATCAAGCGCGCGATTGGGGCCGTTACTGGCATGGGCGAATGCACCTGGTGCTCGTAAAACCGGTGCTCGACGTGGTACGAGGCCACTTTGCGCGCGTGCGAGAGCGTCGGGCGGTCGGTCGTCGGGGACGCGGATGTCAGGTCAATGGACTTGACGACGATGGTGGTACCATGGTCCGTTACGCGGTGGAGCGTGCCATAGCCTGCCCACAGGGTTGCAATTTGTTGTGTCTTCTTTGTGGTCATTTTATATAAGTCTGTAGATCCCTTGGGCGGCGGAGGAGTTGGAGGCACCATCAGATTTCACATCCCACGGCACGACGAGAACAATAAAAAAAAACACTCCGCGCTCCGACTCCATTAAAGCGAATAGAGACAACGCTATTACTTTGATTTGCTTCGTTTTTTTCGAGAGCTGATCCGAGTACAGCCTTGTAAACCCGTCCTTCGTCAACACGCATAGTGGCGACTGCATTCCACCTGCACTCGACTCTTTCAAATTTTTTTTGCTTATATCGTTATTCCTCAAAGCCATTCATACTACCTACAAATGCCGCCCCCTCCAACGGCGTACGACCCCATTCGCTGCCTGGAACCGTCCTTTTCGCCGCCCACGCTGGAAAAAGTATCGCCTCCAATGCACGACGGTCTGGGAAATCCGAAGCTCTATCGCACATGGCTGCGACCCCTTGTGCCTGAACCGACAGCGGGATCAACTCCAAACCACCACCCGTACCAGCAGCATTTGTATGTTTCCCCATCATCCAATATTTTTTTGCCCTTGGTGAAAAGAAAAAGAAGCGGATCGCCTGCAAGTTACCCTCTAACAAAGGGGGTCCTTATCCGATGGAGTGGTCGTGGCGTTTGTTTCTGGGAAATTTATCGCATCCCATCTGATTGCTTTTATTTCTTCTGCACCAACATTAACATGAGTTTCTCAATTCTTTTTATTTCCTCCATAAAGGACTGGACCACTGCCCGCTCCCCGATCCTTGGACACCTCTTCGCCCATGGCAACCTCAAGAGCGTTTCGACTTGAACCGGTGGCACTTTCAGGTTATCCTCCATTGCTACCGCACCGATCCGTCGCCCAGCAGCGGTGGGCGGACGAGCCCAGCAGCCGTGTGGGCAGCTCCGCCGGGGACGATCCTAGTATGCGAAACCCCATTGCGGCCTCTGGACGTGGCGCCGCATCATACTGGGATCCACAGTATTTCCCGCATCAGCAGCAGCATGTGCCGCCACCATATTCACATCCGCATTCCCGTCCACGTGGCCCTCTTGTTCCTCGCCGACCACTGCCAATTACCACCACAGCACCAGTAACATCAGCGGCCTCATGGATTGTCTCGGATGATGGCGCCAGCGAAGGCGCGATTGGCGATCGACGAATGCCCGTGTCACCACTTGATGCGATGGATTACCAGTACTATCGTCCGCAACAACACCAGTACGACCAGTACTATGCGCCGGCCGAGTACCCGCCACCGCCACTGGATCCGATCTGGCACGGGCCATCATCTCGCCCTCTTGCGTCCCTGCCAACTCAGGTCGAGCAGCAACAGCAGGGTCCCGCTGCCACTGCTGACCCTTGGTTCTCCTCCGCCCGCCATGACATCACCGGTGCGACCGTGTACTCGCCCCCTCACCGATCGTACCCGCTGCCACCACAGCCGCCATTGCTGAGACACCACCAACACGAGTACCGAGATGAGCCGTTCGAGCATGAGGCCTACCACCGTCACCATCGCCACCATCATCACCATCGCCAGCACCACCGTCACCATCACCACCGGAACGCGCCAGCGACCCTGCTGCCATGGTCGCATGAGCATGTCTCACCGATCCAACAACACCAGTTTCAACCACCACCACCACCGCTGCGTCGTTCGCACGGGGAACAGCCGGGCGACGTTCCTGCGCTCTCGATTCCAGCAGATCACGGATCAGCGGCCACCTCCACTCGCCTGTTGTCGCCGCTCTCGCCGCCTGCGATATCGCCGCCGGAGGTGATGCCGGTGGGAGGAGCAACGTCCGAACATCACCATCAGAGTTTGCCGGGATATTCGAGCGATGGGGTCTCCGCTGCAACCACCATCACCCCAACCCAGCCCCAGCTCTTCGATCCCGAGGCCGATCGGTATATTTTATGCTCCTATCATTTCAAATATATATGGAGCTCACGGCTGCGTCAACTCAATTGATGCAGAAACAATAGCAACACGCGCCGGCACTTTTCATTCGCCAGTAAACTGATGCTGGTCAAGGAGTACCTGGCCAACACCAACAAGATCACCATGTCCGAGTTTTCGCGTCGCAGGGGCATTGGAGTGGGGTACGCATCCATTTTTTCTTCTTATTGCTGATCCAGTGAGCCCATCTGACCCCTTTTGTACTCAGACAAATGTCACGCTGGGTCAATATGCGCGAGGAACTCGAGGGGATCGTGAGCAGCGGCGACGGCACAAAGTGTCGGCGGCCGGGTGCGGGTCGGAAGCCACAGCCCCGTTACGGGTGAGGAATATATATATATATCACCTTTTCTGCTGGTTGTCGCGGCACCTCGACCAAATTTCCATGAAAAAATGAAATACATTCGATGCAAGGAAAAGAGAAAATAAGAGATCGCTGGAATCAATCACTGCTGGGGGTAAGGGTAAGCGGCGCCAGGGCCTGGCATCCCCGGCTGCTGCTGCTGCTGCATGCCCGTAGCCTGCGAGGGGACCGGCATCATCATGCCCGGCATCATGTACGGCAGTGGAGCGCCCGTGGTGGCCGGCATCTGGTACGGCGCCGGAGCACCGTACCCGCCGTACATGGCCTGTGAGGCGGGGGGCGGAGCGTGACGGCTCTGATCGCCGCCACCGCTGCCACCGTCGCCGAGCTTGGCAAACATGGCCTCCATGATCAGGTCCTTGGGCACGTTGGGCATCGACGCCGCCTGCTTGAGCGTGTGCACGTCGAGGGCCGAAAAGTCCATGGCCTCGCCAAACACGCGCGCGGCGTCCACGGGCCGCGAGTGGTCGCACGTGCAGTACCGGTCCACCAGCGACGAGCCCGTGCCATTGCCACTGCCGGCAGGCGGGAACGTGCCGGGAGCCACGGCCGGGGACCCGTGAACAAGGCACGGCAGCGCATGCGCTTTCCGGTCCATGTACGTGCACAGCAGGTGGAAGCGGTCGGCCGCCAGCAAGCCCGAGAGCGGGCCACCGGGCACGTCGCCGTGCGGGCCCGACCGCGGCGGACGCAGCGTGTCGAGGAACCGGGCCAAGGGCAGGCACGCGAGCGCAACGCGGACCTTGGGGTCGCGGAACAGCGTCTGGCGGACCATGACCTTGATGGCGGCGTCGGCGACATCGTCGGCGCGGTACTGCACCGCCGCACGCATGATCTTGACCGGGTCGCCTTCCATGTACCGCGCCACCAGCGAGTCAATGTACGGCACCAGGTCGTTCATCTTGAGGTCGCGCGCGGCCCGGCCGGTGGCCACTGCCGCCACCCCACCTTTGACCACCAGCTTGCGCGTGTACATCCAGTCAATCAGGCCCAGCGCCACCGCATTGGTCGCCGCCACGGGGTCTTGGCCGCCACCGGCGCCGCCCAGGGGCAAGTGCGTCGCCGACGGTCCCGGCGCCACCACGGGCAACGGCGGCAAGAACTGGCTCAGCACCAGCTCGGCGGGACCTCCCGACCGCGACCCAGCGGACGCAGTCGACGAGGAATCCAGGGTCCGGCCCAGCACCTCGGACGCGGCGGCCACCACCACGCGGTGGGCGGCAATGTCGGTCTTGTTGTCGGGCAGCACCAGCCGCAGATCCACGTACTTTTTCTGCGACCGCAGCTGCGCCAGCGACATGGCGTGGCCGCTGCACGGCTCGCATGCCGTCAGCACCTGCTCGCCGTCGTCCAGAAGCGCAGCAATGCCGCCACCCATCATCTGTCCCGGGCCACCAAGGGGAGGAGTAATACCCGTCGCCGATACCGCCGACGCGCCAGTGTGTTGCATGGGCACCTGCGGGAGCGGGGTGCCGGCCGAGCCGACCGAAGAGGCGCCGCGGGGAGGGTATTCGCCGACCATCATGAGTCAAGTAGTATGGGGGAAAAAAGTGGATTGCTTCTGTTGTATTTTTTTGCAATCAAGACGTGAGGAGCCTTGGTTGGTTTTGGTCGGACGAGTTGAAGAGGATGCTGGTGACCCTTGGCGATTTGCGCGAGTGCGTTTGTGCAAAAAAATGGAGGGTGAGTCGTTCAAAGGCCCAAAACGGGGACTCGTAATTCACCCACCAGGACGAGCACGGTCGGCGATCAAGGCGGCACTACCACCATCGCTGCGACGGTGCGTGGGCGCGTAGCCGTCACCTCCACGGTCTCGCTTTCCTGCTGCTGTTGTCGCTTCCTTCTCTTGCTCGGAACGGCTGCAACCAATCCCGCCATGGCGTACATGCTGTTGAGACTGCGCTCGCGCGTCGGTGGAGCTGAACCTGCTGCTGAGATCGCTGCCTTTGGTACTGGGTGCTTCTCGGTTGGTCGGCTTGGTGGTGGTGAGGACGCCTTGACCGCCACCGGCTGACCACGCCTGGCCAGCGTGGACGACAGCGACAAGGACGAGTGCGGTGTTGCGAACGACTGCTTCCCTCCTGCTCCTGGTCGGCCGCTCTGGGGACGGCGCCTGGACGCCACGCCCAGCGACAGGACCGCGGCCGGTGTTTGCGCACCGCTCGCATTCACCTGCTCTGACCCACTGCTTGGGCCCAGCACGCGTGACAGGCGCTGCTGCACCTCATGTGTCCATGGCCAGCTTGCGCTTGTGCTGCCACTTCCACCGATATCGCTTCTGTTGCATCCTATCGTGAGCCGGGTGAGGTGAACGGTACTGTCGATCAGTTGCGCCATGTCGGCCGTGTACCGCCCTGGGCCCAGATCTCGCGACGTGCTTCCCAGTACAGTCCCTGGTAGACGCGGCGTGGTTGCCCGAAAGGACGCTGTCGCTGGCGAGCTTGTCGCCCGTGCTATCGCTGTTGAAAAGAGATCGGGCAGCGTGTACGAGCCCGGCCCTGGTGGCTATTTAAACGCTTTCGTCAGTTGAAGCTGTCCAATCCTACAAATAGGCACATACGTCAGGGCGGCTTCGCACCCGCCACTGGTGCACCGACTCGTGGGCATCTGCACCGGCATCAGTCGGCGCCCAGTTGCCCCTGCGCACAATCTCGTGGCCCTCCACCACCGAGTGGCCCGCCATCAGCCGCGCCGACGCGGTCGCCATCCGCGAGTACTTGTCGGGATGCTGCGGTGGCTGACGAGCGATCGCTGAGGGACGGCGCAGTGTACTGGTGCGTCGCCCCTGGATCGAAGACGGGCGGCGTTTGGAAGCCGACGTGCTGGCTTGCCTCGATCGTGATGGTGAGGGTGATGGTTGGTCCGCTGTCACCGATGTTGGAGTAACAGCACTTGCTTCTGGTACCAAAACAGGTGAGCCGTCGTCGGCGGTCGGTACAGTGGATGGGCACGAGGTATTTCGAAGCTCTGGAACCACATCGTCCTCCTGCTCGGGCACGGGGACCTCATTGTATTCTGGAAGCTCTGCCATCGCGCTCGTTTCAAGCTCTGCAGGAGGTGGCTGCAACTCCAAGGCTGCCATTGCGCTCGCGTCTATCGTCGTCGCCTCCACATCAAAAGCGGTGGTGTTATTCAAGTCCTCGCTCGATATACTCTCAGGACTCGCGGCGCGATGAAAGGCGCGAGTTGGTGTCGACACCACTCCACTTATTTGTTGTGATCGCAACTGCACATTTGTCGATTGGGATCTCACTGGAGGCGTATCCGTGACCAGGTCGCTCGGTGGTGCGGGGCTGGCCAGCGACGGAGAATCAGACATGTCGAGCGACTACACGGCTGCGCACTGAACAGTTTCGGATGCAGAATTCTGAGATGGAAGTGATGTGGAACAAAACGTCCGTTTTATGGCCAACGGAATTCTTCAGTCCTTGTTTTTCCTGCACCAAACCAAGCTGTTTTTCTCGTTGCTTTTTCTTGCTGGAACTCCACGAGCATTCTCGCAGTCCGATCA
>MU624792.1:0-23502 GCA_025349905.2 Blastocladiella britannica
CCAGACCGAGTGCGGATCAAGGCCAAGATCAAGCACGAATCCAGGATCAAAGTATCAAACGGGTCGGATCGGGAGCGGTCGGCGGGGTCGGGATGAGTGGAAATAGCTGGAATGTAAAAAAATATATTGGAAATATTGGATCCGAGCGCTGGAGCTGGAAAGCTGGGTTGGCGGAATGGCAGTGGAAACCCAGTCTGGATATCCATTGGGTATCACGGAAGGACTGGCCGAAATATCAACGAGAAAACCGGACTGGTTTGACATTGGAATTCGGATGGAAGGATTGGGACACGAGAAATCCATGCAAAGTAAATCGTGTTCCGATTCCATGGCAGGCCAGCTTGGAATTCCATCTCCAAAACCGTGTTCAGTGGCGATGTCGTCGGCGAGCGCCAAATCAGACATGGATCGGCATCCCGCGACTTAGAGGCAGCACGGGGGCATATCCAGGCCGCACGGGGCGCTGCACACGCCGCATTAGCCGAGGATCCATTCCTGGTTGGCAGGGTACGGGGCGATGTTGGACTGGAATAATTTCTCTTTCCACAAAAAATATTATGACTGGCACAGCCACAAGTCCGACCACCAGTACCAGTAACGCCAGTAACGCCAGTAACAACAGCACAACCACAACCACAACCACAAACACGGACAAACCACCAAAGAAACCACGCCGCAGCAGCCTCTCGGCCCTGACCCGTCTCTCGCACTCGGTCCGATCCCTGTTCACCCCCCGCCGCACCTCCAGTAGCAGTAGCGGTACTAGCATCGACAGTACCAGCACGAGCACTACAGCCGACCCACCACTGCAACGCCGCCTGGTCCGACGATCCTCGTCCACCCGCCGCCACCACCGCCGTCCCTCGCGCATTCGGGTCCTTCCACCTGCCCCGACCCCAACCCCAGTGACAGCACTTGAGAGTGCATCCCGTATCGATTCGGCCCTCTCGCTCTCTATTTCATTTGACGGCTCGTCGGAAGAATCGTCGACCGAGTCGCTCTCGGCCCCCGCTTTCCCGTCCAACCCGCGCTGGAGCCAGTCATTCACTTTCGAGACCGACGGCACCGTCAAGAGCTCCGAAGCCACCTCCGTGCTGGATCTGACCGTCTCACCCGCCCTTGCCCCAATTCGTCTGCTAGCCCCTCGCCCCATTCCGCCCACTCCTTCGCCCACTCTCCTTAGCGCCGTCATGCCACAGCCGCCGACCGTGCTCGACTCGCTGAATCGCCGGGCCGATAATCTCAAGCTTTCGGCTGGCACGTCGCCTGCCAACATTGTTGGGTACTGTGAGCGGTTATACGACAAGGTATTTTTTTTCAGTTTGCTTTATGTATTTCAGCAGCTGACCACATACATTTCATGAAATAGTACACTCGGGCCAATGCCAATTGCAACGACCAGGACGAGTTTGTCTTTGGCCTTGCATTTGTCGAGTGCGTTGTCACTCCATTCTTTATGTTGTGAGCGATACGAACTGACTGATTCTCACGAATACAGCGTGATGCTGAGGACCCCTTTGGCAGGAAAGGACGTATCTGCTGACGTGGCAAAGCGGCACAAGGCTCTCAAAGTAGGTTTATGTTTTTTTTTTTGTCTTTTGTCTTTTTTCGCCGTCAGCATGAAACTCACAACAAAATAGGCGCACGCCCTGGCCATTTTCGACCGACTCGAAGCCCTCAAACCCAGGTTCAACACGCCCTTGACCATGGCGGCGACCACGAGTGCAGTAGCACCAGCAATACCCCCTGCTGCGACAACAGCTGCTGCACCACGAAATGGATCATCAAATGGATTCGTCGCGCCATCCCTGGTCCCGGCACCGCCTGTAATGCCCTCGTCTCCAGTGCGCGACTACCGACGCCCAGTCGGCCCCGACTCATCCACCGCGTCCAGCCACTATTTCCCCACATCTTCGTCATCAGCAGCGCCGTCGTCGGCAACGTCACCGGTACCCACCTCGCCCTCTCCCCGGATTGTTCGGCCCCCTCAACGATCGTCCAGTGTCTCGGACCACACCAGTCCGCTCTTGGGATTGGATCGCATCTTGGACTCCGTCCCTCCTGCCGCTGCTGACCCGGTGATTCGTCGCGTGCCATCGAGTGGAAGCACCCTCAACAAGTTCGCTGGCATGGAGGACGGCGCAGTGGCATACTTTCGCAATGCCCAGGAAAAGGTGCTCCTTTAATCATTTGGTTTTATGTTACAGCACTCATAACAAGCTATTCTAGATTTCCGGAAAACCGACTGGCGCACCGCGCACCCGCATCACAGCCGCCGAACGCAGCGCACGCGTGCAATCCATCGTCAACCCCGCCATGTGGGACATGGGAGGATCCATGGTCGATTTCGAGCAGTTCATGCGCGAGCCAACGCCCGCGCCGTACGAGGAATTCGACGTGTTTGGCAACCGGCGCGGCCGCGTCAATGGCAGCAGCAGCAGCAGTAGCAGCAGTAGCCGCACTGCGCCGCCAATCTCGGAGCCGCCACGACAGTACACGGCATCGCCCGCACCCACCCTCACCACGGCGAGTACGGCCGCGCGTTTCCCACCCGCCGCTCTCGCCCGTATCGACACCACGGTCCCGCCTGCTTCGTCGGGATCCGGTGTGCACCAGTCGCACGAGCACATGGTCGGATCCGGACTGCTGTCGCCCCGCACCACATCGCTCCCGTCGCCAACCGCCGCTGCCACCAGTGCCACCTCAAACGGGATCTTGTCAAAGCTGCCGCTGCAGCCGCCAGCGCTCGCGCCCAAACCCAACGACCTCTTTGGCCGCACATCGGCCACGGGCCGTCAGGGCCAGCTGCGCGCTCGCCCCAACATGGGCTCGGCGCCGGCGCTTCCGGGAACCCCACGGTCCGGTGGGGGCAGCATGTCGGCCGTGTCGCCCATGTCGGCCGGGTTTGCGACCACGGCGGCGGCAGAGTTCCGCTGGCACGACTCGCGCGCGAGCATGTCGCAAGTGGTGGACGCGGGGATCGCCGGGCTCAAGAACTTGGGCAACAGCTGCTACCAGAACAGTGTCATGCAGTGCTTGTTTGGCGCGGTTCCGCTGGTGCGGTTCTTCATGGGTATGCATCATTCGCGCTTTCTTTTGTTGCTCATACTGATATGCTTTTCATTACCAGGGGGCGAATTCCGCAACCACATCAACCGCGACAACCCGATGGGTCACGGCGGCAAAGTCGCGCAGTCGTTCTTCAAGCTGGTGCTGGACATGAAACGCAATGCCGGGTCTTCGGTCGCGCCCGTCTCGTTCCGGGACATGCTGGGTGACGTGGCCCCGCACTACGCGACGCGCGACCAGCACGACTCGCAAGAGTTTCTGACGTTCCTGCTCGACTCGCTGCACGAGGACCTGAAACGCCCCCTGGACCCGGGCGCTCGCCTTCCCCCGTCCGACAACGACGACTTGGAATCGATTCCTGACGTGGCGGAAGCAGCGCGCATCGCTTGGGCTCGGTACATGGTGCGCAACTCATCGGTGATTTCGCAGATCTTCCAGGGCCAGTTACGGTCCGAGCTGCAGTGCTCTACGTGCGGGACGCGGTCCGTCAGTTACTCGACATTCTCCACGCTATCAGTGCCCGTTCCTGGGGGAGCGCGGGCAAGGGCACCCGTGCACCTCGAGGACTGCTTGCGCGAGTTTGTGCGCCCGCAGGTGCTTGACGGCGATAACGCGTGGCGGTGCCCGCGGTGTAAAGTCGCGCGGTCCGCGATCAAGTCCATGGCCATCACGAAATTTCCGTCGGTGCTGATCGTGCACTTGATGCGGTTCAGCTTTGATGGGCCATTCCGAAACAAGATCGACCGGCTGGTCGAGTTCCCGATCCGTGGGCTCGCGTTGCAGCCCACGGGCCGCCCTACGGCCGCCAAGTACGACTTGTTTGCGGCTGGGAACCATTACGGCGGATTAGATGGTGGTCATTGTACGCGTCCTCTTTCCCTTTTTTTGAGTGTCGATCGTTACTCACTCCCACTTAAAATTAGACACGGCCATCGTGCGGCATGGGTCCGACTGGCACTACTTTGACGACTCGCGCGTGTCCAAGTGCTCCGAGTCCGAGATCGTGACCAATGCCGCCTACACGTTGTTTTACGTGTGCCGCGGAAGCCCCGAAGCCCAGGTGCTGGGCGTCGAGAGCGGGCACAAACTGTGAATAAATTAAATAAATATTTTCCCAGTCACAGATTGGGGTGTTACGCGAGCAATGGCTGGTGGTGTTGTGTGGGTAACGAAATAACAGGGAATGAAGGAGATGCTCACAGATCATGGTCGCCATCGCCGCCGATAGCGCCCACAGACTCCCACAAACCCTGGCGCGCCGCCACGCGGATCTCACCAAACGGTTCCTGTTGGTTCACGCGCACAATGTTGCGGGTGCCCAGCAGCAGCAGCTCGTAGAACGAGCGCGCGGCGTCACGACGGGGCTTGCCGTGCAGCAGGTCGGCCGACGTCAGGATCGGTTTCAAGTTGGCAGCATCGTCGTCGTTCTCAGCAGGAACCAGCTCGGCGGCCGCGACTTCTTCGTCTTGGTCGGCAGCGGGCGCCAATGCACGGAACTTGGCCGCCAGCTCGCGCATCGTGTGCGACGACGACTTGGAGAACCCGGGGATCGCGGGCAACCCGTCGTCGGCCGTGGTACCGGTTCCGCCAGCAACACCACCGTTCGCGCCCGCCGCGGCGTTGTCGTCGTCAAGCGGCAGCTGCATCAGATCGTCGTCGTCACCCAACAGGCCGCGATCAAACGCCAGCACCGCCATGGCGTCGTCGTCGAGGCCGCCGGCCGCGGCCAGATCGTCTTGCTGATGGCCGTACTCTTCCGCCAAGCTGCGGTAGGCAGCAGCACCAAACGGCCGGTCATTGTCGTGCTCCAAGTTAAAGTCCTCGAGCGCCGGGTACTGATGGTCGTCGCCGTCGCGGCGGATCCCACCAAACATATCGCCGTCCAGTCCGGGCATTTCAAGCAACTCGTCCTGGTCGTACCGCATCGGCGGCACATTGCCGCCACCGGCCGCCGCGGCCACGGCACCGCCATGGTCGAGGTCCAAGCGCGCACGCTTGGCAGCAGCGCGGCCCAGCATCCGGCGCGCCACCTCCAACTCGTCGTCGTCGTCGCACCACGCCACCAGCGTCAACCGGCCGTCCTCGCCGTTAGGTCCTTTGGGTACTCCGCCCGGCACCGACCCGAGATAGTGGACGGCGACGAACCGGCCGGTGGACGACAGCGGTAAAGCGCGCGGCCGGTCACGCACCAGCGACGACGGGTCGCTCACGTACTGCAGCATCGTGTCGTTCGGGATCTCGGACGCCGCGTCGTAGTACCGGCGGCGCTTGCGCGAGGCAGCGGCGGCCGTTTCGTCGGCAGGAGCGCCGGCGGTGGTGGTGGCTGCGGCGGACCGCGCCGCGGCACCGTTGGCAAGCACGTCCAAAGTCTCGAGCCCGTCATCTATGTCCTCAAGTAAACGGGATTCGTCGCCAAACATGAGCGCGTTGTCCTCTTGGTGGCCGCCCAGCGGCGACCGCCCACGGTCCATTCCGGAAATATCCATCAGGTTGCGGTCGTCGTCCAACCTGAGGTCCAGGTTCATGAAACTGGCGTGGTCGTCCACGTCCATGCGCGCCACCGCGTCGTCCCCAGGCTTGACGGGTGTGGGCAGCAACATGCCATCGCCACCGTCACGAACGCCACTGACGTCCTCGCGCCGACCCACCTCGATATCCGACAAGTTCGGCAGATCGTACTCGGGCAAGTCGAGGCCCAGGCCCAGATCAAACAACGGCATGTCCAGGTCCATGAGCATCGGGTCGGCAGCACCACCCGGACCACCGGCACCGAGGCCACGGGTGGTGGGTGTGCCGGGCACGGCGCCAAACAACGCCGGGTCCGCCAGCGTAATGTCGGCGTGGCGGGCCTGCGAGAGGGTAGGTGTGGGTGGCAGAGCACCAGGGATCGCGGCACCAAAGTCAAGAAGCAGCAGGTCGGCGCCCGCAGCCCCCGCAAGCGACGGCTGGTGCAGCAAGTCGAATTCGGCCAGCTGGTCAGCGAGCGTGAGTGGTGCTGCAGCGGCGTTCGCCAAATTTGCACCACGGTGAGCCGGCCCATCCGCACCGCCAGTACTGGTAGCCGCACCGGGCAAGTTAATGTTCCCTGCCCCCGGCTTGAACGCCAGCTGAATAGCGATCTTGGCCTCGGAGCACTCGTCCAGCAAGTACTTTGCCTTGCGCGAGTAGATCTTGGACACGCCGACCAGCAGGTGGCCCGACAGACGCAGCACCCGCGGGTCGTGCGACGCCTGCGCGTCCACCAGGATCTGCCGGACTGTGGATAGAATCGACGAGTGCAGGACGTCGCGCTTGGTCAGCTTGCGGTCGTAGTGCACGGCCAGCCAGACCTTGGCCAGTGGGCCGCGCGGCTGGTGGATCACGTCGGCAAGGGGCGCTGCTGTTGGTGCCATTCGAATAATGGGAATCCGTCGTTTGAAAGAGTCATCATTTTGAAAATTCACTTCTCACTCGACCAACTAGATGCAAGGTAAAAAAAGTCACCGTATTAAAATTTGATACTCACTCCGACTTCACCTTGGACTTCTTGGCCTCCTCCATTTTGTCGGCCGCCAGATCGCCAATCACCTTCAACCGCGCCAGGACCTCGCCCGTGCCCTCCCAGAATCCGGTCGAGTGGTGGCTCACCTGGTACTCGCGGCACAGCTCCTCAATCACGGGCTTGATGGCCGAGTAGCTGTGGCGAGGCATCATCGGGAACACTATAAATGGTGCTTCTGTTTAGTAAATCAGCAGGTAAATGAAGGAAAAAAAGTACATACAGTGGTGCTCGATTTGGAAGTTGAGCCCGCCGCAGAACCAGTTCATGATCATGGACGGGTGCACGTCGCGGCCGGTGAGGATCTGCTTGGTGTAGAAATCGGTACGGTCGGCCTCGTCCTGCGACAAGATCGCCATGCCGTTGTGGTTGAGCGAAAACACGGTGGCCAGGAACAGCCCGCAGAACGCCTGCGACAGCGCAAAGTACGCGACCGCCCGCAGCGGCGACAGGCACACCGCCATAACTCCAAAGTACCACACCCAGTGCAGCGCCACCGACAACTGCTCGAGCGCCGGAATCGGCGTGTCCACCACCTTCTTCCACAGCGGCGTCACGTACAGTGCCGATTGGATCGCCCACGACACGCGCGCGACCGCCAAGATCGGGAAGTACAGCAGCGCTTGGCGGGGCACCATCAGGTGCGCGATCGACGGGTTCTGGGCTACGTCGCTGTCCGACACGTCGCTGAACAGCTCGAGCGCGTGCTCGGACCACGCCAGCAGCGGCATCGTGTCAATGTCCGGGTCCTCGCCGTGCACGTTGGGCTGCGCGTGGTGCGTGTTGTGCTTGTCCTTCCACCAGTGCACCGAAAACCCTTGGAAGATCCCGCCCACTACGTACCCGACCAGGTTGTTGTGGTCGCGGTTCGCAAACACCGCGTGGTGCAGGAAATCGTGCGACAGCCACCCGCACTGCTGCCAGCACAGACCCATCACCGCCGCCGACACCACCAGCGCCACGTTGGACGACGGGTACGCCGCAATCAGGTAGATGGCGGTGCTAATCAGCGCCAGGATCACGGCAAACTGGAGCGCAAAGAACCACTTTTGCGACTTGTACAAGCCCTTGGCCTCGAATTCCTCCTTGAGCTTGCGGATCCGCTCGGCGAATTCTTTTCAATTTTTTTTCAATGTAAATCAGTTCGATTAGTTTTGGAACTCCACTCTTACATGTAAATATAGATACCGTCGTCCTTGAGCACAAGATCCTCCTGCACGAGATCGCCAATGTAGAAATCGGCCAACACGCCCGCGGTGGTCTCCGGGTGGAACGCGTCAAATGCGTCGGATCCATCGCGGCCGATATGCGTCAGAATCACCGCGCCGCCCGGGTGCTCGGGCACCAAATCCTTGATGTCGTACACCTTGTTGTGAATCACCATGTAAACAGGCTCGTCGCGCGACGTCGCGTCGGCCACCCACGGGTGCGCCTTGGCATGCGCGGCAAGGTCCGCGCGCTTGAACTTTTGCGGGCCGGCGGTTGACGGACGCGACGACACGCGGGCGCTGCCAGTGCGGACGGGCGACGTGGAGTCGGTGCGCTTTGGTGCTGCTGCAGTCGACGGGCGCGAGGACATCGTGTAATTTTATGAAAATGCAATGTAGTGCAATTGCACCTGAGAGAACGAAGGCGTACCCGCGCATATGTACGGCCGTCGCGTCCCGTATCAACAGCGGCGCCTGTGCGAGTTCCAATGGGGCGGATCGCAGCATTTGGGGCAGATGAGCCCCAAAAATCATGTTTCACTCTGATTCGTTCCCACTTTAATCGCACATCACAGAAATGGGAAATGCGACCCTTTTTTCACATCGCTTTTTTTTCGAATGTGAAAATATCTCCCATCAGTGTTAATATGGACAACAGCGATATCAAGGCACCACGACACCAGCGCCAAGCCCACTCAATTTCATTTGCGCCATCGCCACGCCACCCCAATGCAGCCATCCCAGACTACTTGACCGGAAGTCCACCTCCCAGCCAGGCCGGATCACAGCCCCCACTGCTGCCAGTACCGCGCCCCGGAGGAGGAGGAGCAGTTACAAGGCGCCCCGAGTCAACGCCCAACCTCGATCGACCATCTGCCGCCGCCGCGCAATCCCTCTCGCCTCTCAAGCCGATGCTGGCGGTGCTTCCACCAAGCGCAGATCAGCCCTGGTCTCCTTCTGTGCCAACAGCCATCTCTCCCCCTGCTGCTCCCATTGCGGCTGCTGCTGCATCTCCTATACCTCCACTTTCTGGAAATGCAAATGTCGAAAGAACCAGAGGCTGGAAAAAAAAAACCACTCTTCTTGGCTGGTTCGGAGCAGCAAAGCTCTCGATCGAATACGTCCGCGCATCCTCGTCGCGGTCGCCCCGCTCGTTTCTGATTGGCCTCTCGACCGTCTTCTTGGTAGTGACGTTCCTAACACTGGTCCAAAACGCCCTGGTGCGGTCATCGATCGTGTTCGTCAAGCTGTCGGAGGACACGGTCGGCCAGTACGATTTGCTGCTCACGCCGTCCACCGACACCACCACCGCTGGCGGCCTGACATCGGCGCCCGGATTTCTCAACTACACTCAGCTGAACCACACGCTGGGCCGCGTGCAAGGGATCGCTGGATGCGCGCCGCGGTGGATCCTCCCCGTTAACCTGACGGTCCCAAAGACGAACGCATGGGACACCAACGCACCCGAAAACGAGATCTTGTCATCGGCGTACGTGCTGGTCATGGACTCGGTCCTAGAGCGCGCGATCGGTGTCGGCGTCGCTTGGCCTCACCGCCCACTGGGCGACGGCGAGGCGCATATCACGGGCAGTCTGCTGCGCACGCTGAAAAGACGGCCTGCCATGGGCGATCAGATTCAGCTTGTCATGGACTTGCTTACGACCTTGAATGTGCATCCCTTCATAATTTTTTTTTTTTTTTTGGCCATATTTTTGAAGTCAGAACCGCTAAAAAAATATGAAAAATACACAGACCTTGACAGGATCAAGCACCTCACTCACTCTCCCGGCATCGACTACAAACAACAATACCGTGACTCTCACATCGGCGCAAGTGACGCAGCTTGCCTTGGTCCTCGGCATCCCCCGCCAGCAGCTCATCCAGTCTGGGATCCAACTTCCCGACGGCCGATATCAATTCACTATTGGCGGCCTGCAAACCAATGCCGCCATCATGTCCTCCATCACCTCATTTCGCCAGCCCCTCACGGCAGTGTCGGCTATTGATTTGCCTGTCGGCAAATACCCGCAAGCGCTCGGAAATGTGGTGGTGATGGACCAAGCATATGCCGAAACACGCATGCGGTCACTTCTGGCTCAATTTGGGGCATTTGCCAACGTGTCCGGGACGTTACCGGCACCAGCAGACTTTCGGTTGCCCGACTATGCCATGTCGATTGTGTGCATGGTCGCCAACCGCTCGTCTATCTACGCCATGAGTACCACCGATCGGCAGCGCGCTTTGGTCAGAATCACCGACGCCATGGCCATGTCGGTCGGGCTCAGTGCGCCATTCGATACCATGGCGGTGCTCAGTTCGGCGCTCCAGGGGACACAGTTTATTCAGATTTTCATGAGCCAGATCTTTTTCACGGTCGTCACGGTCCTCAGCGTGCTTGCGGCCATGCTGATTTATTCGCTGTTGCTTGCTGACGTCGAGGAAAAGGTATTATATTTCATTTCATCGAATATCGAGGCGATCCACTTACAGAAAAATGTATTCAGACATTCGAGTATGGCATGCTCCGAAGCTTGGGCATGGAGCAAAGCAGCTTGATCGGATTGCTCATTACACAAAGCCTTGGCTTCTCGGTTCCAGCGATTGTAGCCGGGCTTGTCGTGTGTCTAGGTATGCATGTGTTTTCCTTCCACTTTTTCTCCATTAATAATAACGACTTGCGACAACAGTCATCTACACCCCGGTTGAGTACATTTTGTCGACCTTTGCATTCGTGCCCATGCAAGTGGGCCTGAGCACCTCGGCATGGGCGCTTGGACTTACGCTCGGACTGGGACTTCCTGTGCTTGGAATGCTGGTCCCCATCCAGCGCGCGCTCTCGCAAACATTGCGGGATGCATTGGACGTGTACCACAACGTCGTGTTTGACTCAATCGTGACCGTGAAGCGGCTTCGAGACATTGGGATCGATCCCATGGAAACCGCGATCGCATCACTTCTGGTTGTGGTCGGGTTTCTCGTTTACTACGTCATTCCTCTCAGCTGTGCGTTTTTTTTCTTTTTTATCAATGCCGTTATAGGATGGCTAAAATATGATTTTTGTGAACAGTTACGTTCGGCGACTTGGATCTCTTCTTTCGAATCCTGACCATCATTTTGCTTGGAATGGTCCTTGGCCAAGTCTTTGTTGGACAAATGATCCAACACTATTTGTAAGTATCGACTCGTGTTTGTATTCCCTATTCACGCGACTCACATTAAAAGAATAATAGGTCCCTCATCGCCATGCGACTCGTCGTGTTCATGGTGGGTGGGAATCGGTCAGAAGCGATCACCAGCGTCGTCGCCAAAAACCTCTCGGCGCACCTCAAGCGCAATGGCAAGACTGCGCTCATGCTGACGATCTTGCTTGCGTACATCATCTTTGCGGCCGTCATGTTCCGCATTCAAGCCGCGACCTTGGCGCAAACGCTTGAATGGACGTACGGCGCCGATCTGGTGGTTCGCGGTGCCAGTTTCAAGAACCCAGTTCCCGAGGCCCGCATCTCCAACTACCTGGCGACCGTGGTGGCACGTACCGACTCGCCAATCGCCGGCTGGACGTACTTGAGCTACCCGCTCACCTCGTATTATCCGGTGCGAGGAACACGACTCGGGCCCGTGGCGCCACTGTACAATCCATCTGTAAAAGTGATTGGCGTGCAAAAGTCGTTCTTGGATGTCGCTCTCTCCAACTACTACATTCCAGTCGCGGCCCGAGATGGATTAGACCCGCGATCCGCGTTTGCGCTTCTCAACGACACGGTAGAGTCGACAGGACCAGCAAGAACGTCCAATTGGGCCATTCCCGACAATCCGCCGATTGTTCCCGCGTCCGCGCTGGCGCCCGGGTCGCCCACCATCAAGGACGTGTACACCGACATATTACCGATCCTTATTTCCGAGTCTCTGGCCAGTACCGCGTTCATTGGCGCCGACACCACGCGCCTCCTGCTTGAAATTAGCTACACGCCCAACGGAGCAGTGTGGTCGCGCACGCAGTCGCAGCTGGTGGCGCCGCTTGTAATTGCACGCAAAGTGCCCGGGATTTCGGGGATTTCGCGGCTCGCACAGTCCAATACGCCGTCGTTGATAGCCATGCCGCGGCTCGCAACGCTCTTGCGCCACGTGGATACCTGGGCGGGCTCTTCGTTACGTAACGCCACGACCGTGGGTGCGGGTGGGACCTTGTCGCCCGCAGCACTGCTGGCAATGCCTGACGCCGAGCCGAGCGTGCCCAAGCAAACGGCTTTCGTCAAACTCAAGCAGGGACTGTCGGCATTGCAGGTGGAAGGGGCCATCAATTCGCTCAATACCGCGATCGGCGACCAGAATATCAAGGTGGATAACCTGCGGTTCCAGTTGCAGTCCACCGACACGGCCGCGTTCTTTATCAACATTCTCTTTTACGTTGGTATGGCCTTTGTTTTTTTCATGTTGTTGTCGTGCTGACCTTGATCCATCATGAATGTGACAGTGGCCTTTGTGGGGATTCTGCTCTCGTTCTTTGTGCTCTGGCTCTCGTTCACAGCCAATCTCCGCGAAAACGCCTGGGAGTTTGGAGTTTTGCGTGCCCTGGGAATGGATGTGCGTTACAACTTTCTTTATAAACAACTCGCAGAAACTGATTCCAAATGAATAAACAGAGCTCAACCGTGATTGATATTTACATTTACGAGGCGGTCGCAGTGGTGCTCGCAACCATCGCCATCGGCACCACCGTCGGAATCGTCACCGCCATCACACTGACGATGCAGTTCAACCTGTTCACCGAAATGCCGTTCACATTCAGCTTCCCGACCGGCATTTACCTGACGGTAGTCCTCTCGGCGCTTATCATTTCGGTGACTGGATCATGGGTGCCTGCCACCGGGTTTGCGCGCAAGAAGATCGCCATGGCTCTCAAGGGCTTGTGATTTCAAATACTTATATTCATAATCTATACACACGTCATTTGTTGCAATTTGATGAAGAGGTTGATGAAAAATCAAGCTACAGTGAGATCGTCCGCATAATACAGAAACAAGGCGGGCAACCAGTCCTTTTCGGTGATCCCGACATGGGCCATAGTGTCGGACTCGTCCGGGATCCCATTTTCGGCCAGCGTCTGCGACATGTCGAGCACGCGGCCTAAGAACTTCCACACGTAGCCGCTGGCGTGCGCGTTGTACACAATGTACCGGTTCAGTATCGCCTGGATCGGTTCTTCGGTACAGATCTTTTAAATTTTGGGTGTGCGTCAGTTTCAATCACCTACAAGTCAAAACGGACGGACATACCTCCAAGAGCATTTCATGCCCCGTCAACGTATTCACGATCCTGACATGCCGAGTTTTGGCCGACAACCGGCCAATGCGGTACTTGAGATGATCCATCCACCATGGGATCTCAGCCTCGAGCGCGCGCTCGCTGTGCACTTGTGTCGCATCGGCCAAGTGCACGGGAACCCCATCGGGACACAAAGGCAGGCGCATCCCGGTACGCGGATCCATGTGCGTCTGAAGCGTTCCAGTGGACGCATCGAACCAGTGCGAGATATCGCGGCCTGCGTTCTTGACAATGGGCGCGAGTCGTGGATCGCCTGCAAAATGGAGAGTGTTTTTGAGACCTTCCTTGATTTTTTTGATTTTAAGAAAATGATATATAGCGGACCATAGTACTGGGCAATCAGCGGCGTGAGATTGTACACGGACCCGAGCCACGAGACCCACAGGTCGTCTTTCTTGTCGTGCAATGCTACCTCGGTCGGGGTGTAGTAGTGCTGTTTCATGCGTTCCAGGAGCCGAGCATTCTCGTCCGAAAGTACGGCGGGCTCCAGCGCGGGCTCTGGCATTTTTTCTTTAATTTTTCGTAGAAATATAAATGATATGGAAATAAATTGTATGGGTACAATAAGGATCGAATTGTATTTTGGGACCCTGACATTGTTTTTGGATCACTTTCAAAAACAATTCCTCCTATCCCCCCTCGATCCGATCCCAAATAGAACACATCATCACCCTAGCTCCTGTGGCAACTCTTCTTTGACTGCTCTTTCACGCAAGGAAAGGCTGAGACGCCAAGCTTGGGGGAATGACATTACCATTGATACCATGCACTTCACGTCTCGGTGACCACCGACACCTTTCTTTTGCAATACCAACCATATATATAAAATAAGAAGATGCTAGACTGGACAGAATCCATCCACCTGTACGACCCCGGCACCGCCCAAATCCTGTCGACCTTACACATGGTCGCCGCGCTGATGTCCGTCCTGGCCGCGATCCCGGGCCTGTGGCTCGCGTACCACCACCGGATCGTCAAGAAACGCAAGCTATTTATCGTGTCGGTCGATCGGTGCGGAATCCGGCCCAACGCCATCGAGGGCTTAACGGCGTTCTTGACCGGATTCACGGTGGTTGATTTCGCATGGCACGCGGCGCTCCTCACCGATGTTGGAGCCCCCATCACGGGCGCGGTACTGCAGTCGCTCCGGTACGGCGTTGGGTACGCGGGGCTAGTCATGTACAGTGTTGGAATCATTTACTCGATCCCACACGGGTCGTCCGGGCGACGCTGCGAGAGCAGCGGCCAAGGAGCGGTATTGTCAGCGAGTGATACATCGGCCCCGAACGGTGGGTCTGTCGCTTGGCTCGTACGCCGCATGAAGTGGGCCGCGCAACGAACCGCACGCGCCGCCGGCGCTGCCGTGCGCCGTATCCCGATTCCGGCCCCACCAGTCCTGGACATCGTGCTGCTAGTATTCCTACCGTCCCCGACGCTTCTGACCGCTGGCCTCGTCGCCACGCACGCGGCGCTGGTCGCGTCGCATTCTTCCAACTCGATGGTTCGCGGGATCACCACGGCACTATGGGTCACCTGGGCAGTGTACGTCGCGCTGTTTGCGGTGGTGTTGGCGGTCTACGGCCACAAGTTGGCGAGCGAGGTCGAGAAAGCCGCGCGCGAGACCCGGCTGGCGCGTCCACCGAGCGGGTCGTTGGCAAAATCGGCGAGCCAAGTATGGGCAGGGCTACAGACGCGGTCGGGGAGCGCACATGGGTTGCATGAGATGATACGGCGGTGGGGCCGGTCGATCAATGCGTCGGAGCGGCAGACGCTGGGCGGCGGCGCTAGTAGTACGGCAGTGATGCCTGGGTCGCCTTCATCGTCGTTGGCATTGCCGTCACCGTTATCGCAGATGGCGCCGCTATTGGCGCCGATACCTGCTGCGTCGGCGAGCCACAGCGAAGTGCCGCCGCTGCTGCTCACCGACTACCCGGCTCGCCCTTCTGCTGCTCTTCCTGCTATCGCTGCTGGTAGTGGAGGAGACAACACCAAGCCGATCTCGATGCGCGCCTGGCTGCTAGAAACCAGCCGCCTCGACGCGACCGGCGCCATTTCTCCACAAGACCCAAGCAGCGCACTTACCCCGGTACAAACCGCGCCACAGCCACCGCCATTCCCCATCCCACAAAAACGCCGCGCGTCTTTAGCCGCCAGTAGCACAGGCGCAAGCGGTCTCTCCCCCGGCCAATCGCTCCAGCAACGCCGCCGGCAGCTGCAAGCGTCGCTGATGGAGGGCGCGATCCGGCGCATGCGCATCACGTTCTCGGTGCTTCCCGTCGCGGCACTGATGTTTGCCAGCGTCAACTTGGTGACGGTCGCGGCACTTGCCGCCCACGACACCGGCGTCCCGGGATGGATGTTTTGGATCCCGAGCACCATTCACATTGTCAGTGGGTCGGGGACGGTGCTGGTGGTGTTGGGGGCGCTCGCGTGGGAAACGTGGCGGTCGTTGGCGGTGCAGGAGGAGCTGAAAGGTGGAGTTGGCGGCGGCGTTGGGGCCGGTGGGGCTGGCGGTGCGGGGAGTTCCAGCACCGCTGCAGGTGGAGGTCCTGGTGCAACTACCAGCAAGTCGATGGGCAGTTAGCTTCCTCCTCTTCCAAGTTAGGATCACAGAATCAAGGGGGTACAAAAAAAATGTATAAAGAATTTTATTATGAACGACGACGGGCGCCTCCTCCAACCATATCGTGCTGCGCGGCGCCTTCCACCAGGCCCGCGGCGCTATCAGTGACACGACCGCCCTCGTGGTGGGGCAGAATGCCCTCTTCCTCGAGATCGGCGACCATCAGCGCGGCGCCGACGGCGTTGGTCCAGCAGAACAGGGCCGAGAAGATCGGGATCATTTCAAGGGCTTGGGCTGAATTATCTTATCATATGAGTTGGATGTTACATACAAAGTCATAATGTAGAAATAAATACGATACCAAGCATGCCGGCGCCCCAGTAGGAGCCAAAGTGGGCCTTGACAAACTTGCGCTGGTCGTTGTACTCGGCGAGGTGCAGGTCGAACCTTTAATTTACCCATAGTGATGTGAGTGACCACCAAAGATTCCTAAGACAAAAACTATACCAAGACTGCTGGTACTCCCACATGAGCACAATCCCGTTCAGCCACACCCACACCAGTGTCCCCAGCACCGGCACCGCGTGAATCGGGAACGTGACAATCGCAATGATGATGCGCAGCCAAATCGATGTGCGGCAACACGTCCTGCAGTTGGACCCACAACCCGTGGTCAAATCTTCACCGGCCGCCTGCCGACGCACCAAATCGGCCGCTTTCCCACCCTTCAGCAACAGCGTTTTACGGAAAATGACGTCCAAGTACGCGGGCGGAAGCGCCGCGTACAGAATCAGGGAGGCCAGGGCCGCTTCCAGCAGCGCAATAATGAACGCCACCGGCCACGCTACGCCGGGCGACCATTTCGCTAGTTTTACCAGCGCAATCGCCTGCGCCGGGTACGCGCCAATCAGAATCACCAAGGTCGCGGCAATTGAGCAGATGATCACCAGCAGGAACGGGCACAGCGCTACCATCCACAAGCTCGGGTTGATGAGAAAGAAGGCCACGCCTTGCAGCGCGTAGGTGGTGGATAGAATCATGGCTGACGTGGAGCGACTGCGTCGGAGGGGCTGTAGGTGTTGTTGTGGTTGAGCAAAGAGGAGTGGAGTATGCTGCGTTGCTTGCGGATAGTGATGATGCTGGTGGTGCTGAATAGGCTGCTGTTGCTGTTGCTGGGTGGAAAGAGGAGCAAACAGTTGCGATGAAGAGCCTGGTGCGCTTGACGGAGGAATGTGGTTCGGGTCCAGGAAAGAGTACGAGGGCGGCGGCGGCGGGGATTGTCCTTGACCGGCAGGTCCCTGAGTCGGAGTCCTTTTCATTTTTTTGAACTTAAACGCAAGAAGAGAGAAAATGTCGTCCACCACCAACAAAATCGTGCAGAGCGTCGTGTGGGGCGGTGGCCTGATTGGCCTCGGCGTTTTGCTGCTCAAGTACACGGTGCCCACCGAAGAGTCGTTGCGCAAGGTCTGTCTACACCTCAATCCAACCTTTCACCACCAAACTGACATTCAAGATTTGCAGGACCTCTCGCCCGAGCTGCAGCGAAAGGCCCTGGACTTTGAATCGGACGCGCGCCGGGCCGAGACCGCGCGCATCTTGGCCATCATCAAGCAGAATGCCGAGTCGGACCGCCCGGTATGGGACGTGCGCGGATTTGAGCCCCCCACCGCCGCACCATCATCAGCTCCTGCGGCTGAGGAGAGCAGTCGCAAGGTATAACATGGATTACAATAGTATTGTTATTTTTGTTTTCTGGTATGCACTTGATCGCTTATCAGCTTCAACGGGGTCGCACCGGCGGTCGGAACCCGGCCGACCCGGACCGTGACAGTCCTCCACCGGCAATACGCTGCGACGCTCCCGCCATTCCTCCGAGCGATGACGCTGACACGGATCGTCCTGCCTGGGAAAGAGGAACACGCGCAGCCGCTGTCGCCGTTGCCGATCCAAGGCTGTACGGGCGCGCTACCGTCGGCGGCGGGGGCATGTGCAGTCGCGGCGTCGACGACGGATCCTCGACCTCGGCGTCGTCCTCTTCATCGTCGTCATCGCTGCTAATGACACTCACGCCTGCCGCTGCCCGCGATGCCACCGGCTGCTGCATCTGCTGGCGCTGGGCCACCTGCGAGAGCGCGAAATGCGGCACACTGCCATCGTCGTCTTCTTCGTCCTCGTCGTCGTCATCTCCGAGCTGGAGCTCGACCGCGACTTGAGTATCGTCGTCATCGTCGTCGTCCACGCCTGGATCGGTCGAGCTGTTGCCGTCGCCGTCGCGATCATCGTCGTTGTTGCCGTCAAACCCGCGGGCCGGGACCACCATCGTGACCGATTTTTTCGCGCTAGTTGGAGCCACAGGTGCTGGTGGTTTTGGTGCAGTCGCTTTTCCCTTGGCTGTTCCGGTGCCAGATGCAGAGGCAGAGGTACGTGCGCGCTTCCGCGCCGGTGTAGCAGCAGCAGCTCCCGTCGCCGCGGCACCGCGCTTGCGCTTGCCCGCGACTGGAACCGCAGATTCCTCATCCTCCTTGTTCTCCTCCTCCTCTTCGTCAGAAGAAAACTCCACCGGCGCATACTGGCTGGCCGCCGGCGCCCCATCGAGCGCCACGTGCTTCATCCTCGCGGTCTGGATCGCGTGCCCGGCTCCGACCGCCACCGCCGCCTGCTTGACCGCCTGAATGTACTCTTCGAGGACCTTGCGTGCTTTCGGCACTTGCGTCAGCAGAGACTTGTTGCCCATGACTTTGGACTGCACGCACACGCGCTGCAGGATCCGGGACCCGGTTTGGACCGCTTGCGCGACGCGCTGCACGTCCTGCAAGGTGCACCCGGGACGCGCGGTCAAGGCTGGGAGGACTTGGGCGCCGATTAAGGTCACGAACCGGATCCCGACGGCGAGCGCGGAGCGGAGGAAGGGGAGCTTGTCGCAGTACACGGTGACCTGTTTTTTTTTTTGTGAGCTTCTTTTGCTTGGAAGGTATACGAAAGGGGGACATAGGTACCAATTGCAAGCACACGGTAAACTGCTCGCAAATCCCCGTCAAGTTATCCACGTCCATGGCCAGCGGGCTCGAAAAGTGCTGGCTCAGCAGCTGCGACAAGAGCTTGAGACAAACCTGTTTTGTTTTTATCCGTCAGAGCCAAGCCAACCATAATACAATAAGAACAATACCTTAAAGTACGCCCGCAGCGTCGTCGTCGTCAACAACGGTTCCCCTTCAATCTCGTCCGCCGACGGCCACACGTCCGCGATCGATCGGTGCAGCACGTCCTTTTGCCGCTCGTTGGCCGTGACTTCCCATGTGGTGCACACCATGAGCGTGATCAGGTGCCGCACGCGGTCGATCGGGTCGTCGGCAAACTCCAGGTCCGCCTCAATAAAGAACTCGAGCGGTTCCTGCCGTTTCTCGATCCCCGAAAACCTGCTCAGGGGTAAGCTGAGGAACGCGCGCGCGGCAGAGTGTAAGGACGCGCGGTACTCGGGCGGAATCACCATCGCTGCTGACGTGGAACCCAATGAGGGGTGGCCGCGGGTGCGCGATGGCGGTGCGGCAGACGACGCCACGGGCAGCATCGCCGCCGAGAGTGCCACCGAGAACGACGAGGCCGGCAAGGACGACTCCTCCTCGTGGCGGCGCCGCCGCGCAATCACCGCCGCTTGCGCCATCGCCACCTGTTTCATCACGTCAAACACCAGAATCGCGGTGACCGGGGACCACATGTTGATGATGCTGCCGAGGAACCCGAGAATCTGCAAGATCGCACGGTCGAAGCGGTCGTTTTTGTCGTTGTTGCCGTCCAACGCCATGCTCGAATCACCTTGGTTAGGGTCGTCGTCGCAGTCCATCATGGACTCGCCGTCCTCGGCCTGCAACTTGTCAATCTGCTGCGCCAGCGCCTGCAGCAGCGCGGTCGTCAAGTCCGCGGCTGGATTGGCCGCCTGTGTACAAGCGCCAGCACCACCGCTGTTCCGGGCATTAACAGATGCGGGCGGAAGCTTGAGCAAGTGCAGCATGCACGACAAGATCAAGTCGAGTGTTTCTTCGGCCGATGCCGTCGTGGACCGCGCCGCGGCCGCCTTGGCTCGTGTCGCCGACCCCAGTGCTGCTAGTCGCGGCTGCTGTTGCTGCTTGTCAGACGCGCCGTCTCCCACGGTGGTGCCAATGACGCTCACCATATCGCTGGCCGCATCGTCCACGTCCACGTCCATGGTCTCGTCATGATGAGCACGTACGTCACTTTCGCCCGCATGCTCCCGGCCCAAATGCACCAGCCACTCGGCCCAGCACTGCATCAGCGTCGTGCCGAGATCAATGGGGACTGGCAGGGTCGCCGTGTCGCTGGGAAGCACGAGGTCGGGATCCGAGCTGCTTGTGGGGTTGTTATCGGTGGTAAGCGAGTTGTGTACCTCCATGGTCGACGATGGGCGCAGCAATTGCGCGTAAAACTCGGACAGCAGGTAGTGGAAGAGCGGGCGGTCGGATTTGGGAATGCGGGGCATGGCTAAGAACACGCTGGGCGTCAGTGGCCACTGCGAGCGCATCGCGGGGAGCCAGGTCTTGGCGAGCCGCGACTGGTCTGGGTTGGGATCCGGGTCGGGACTGTTACCAGCTGACAAGCGCGATTTGCGTCCGCTACCGGTTGCTGCAGGTGTGGCCTTGGCCTTGGCTTTGCCTTTGCCCTTGCCCTTGACGACAGGGACGGGCTCGTTCTGGCTATCGTCGTCGTCGCCACCAGCAACTACTTGGTCCTTGACAGGTGCGGCAGCAGGAGCAGCAGCAGTGGGCGCGGGTCGGGAAGCGAGATCTTCCTCGACCATGCAATGCAGCTGGAACATGTGCTGGACGTGCGCGATCACCTCGTCCAGCGGCAACCCCGCATCATACGTGGCCAGCAGCCGCACGTACGCCAGCACCGTCATGGCGTACCCGCGGTAAAATACGATCGGCCTTTGTACCAGCGCCATTGGAGACAGCACCGACGAGTCGGCGTTCGCCGCCGCCGTGTCGCCGCCGTCTTCGGTGAGGAGCCGGTGACAGGCCAGGAGAATGCGCACGATCGCGGGTGCATTGACCGAGTGCACGGTAAAGAACGTCATGAACTCGGCCGCACGGTCCTCGACGGTGGCCACGTCGCTTTCGGTGACGGGCGCGACCCCGCCCGTCCCAACAACGTACATGGTCCCTTGCTGGCGCTGCATCTCGGCGGCGGTTGCGGCCGACGACGTGGTTCCAATGGATGTGGTCGTGCTGGGATTGTACGAGGTCCCCGCGACCTGGACGGCGGGGAACCATTCCGACAGCAACGACACCACGCGGTGCACAAACGCGTGGAAAATGTACGCGCGGCCGCGCCCGTTGCGTGCGGCCAGCGCCGTGCTTGCTCCAATTCGGCACGCGGGCCGAGTGCCGCGGGTAATCAATCCCGCCAGCTGGTCGTACAGGACCGCCGCGACCTGCGGTTTCACCAAGAACCGTTCCATGGTCTCCATGATAGCGTCGACCGCGCGCTCGTGTGCGTGTGCGCTGAGTTCGGGGCTCTGCACCCAAGGAGAGTCGGCAGCCGCCAATCGGCCAACCATAGCTGCCTGCGCGAGCACGCCGACGGCGTTGGTTCTTGCGCGCGCCTTGTCGAGCGTCTTGCGCACCCACAGCGTCAAGTCCACCACCATTTGTCGTGTCTCGATCGCCGAGTCCCAGTCGACCGCCGACTCGGCGATCGGGTCCGAGTACCCGAATTGCGCAAGCACCGCAAAGTACTGGCCGACGTGGCGCAGCGACAGGCCGTCGAGAAAGTCGAGTAAGTTGCGCACAAACACCAGCAATGGCCGCACGGATGCTCGAGCGTCGGCGTCGCGCCCGATCGCCAGCAAGATCGCCAGTGCGATCTCGGTCTGGGCTCCCCCCGCAACGGCCGCGGACCCGGCCAAGCTGACCACGGATGCGAGCCACTCTTGCCGCACCACGGGCGACATCGTGTGCTTGATCATGGCAAAGTACAGTTGTGCGCCGACCGACATGGCGGGCGAGATCACAGGCACTTGCGCGTCCGGGTCGAGGCCGACCAGCGTTAGACCACAGCGCATTAACAGCGGCGTCGCGTCGCCAATCACCGTGTCGAACGCCGACCGCGAACCCTCCCTACCTGTACCGCCTGTACTGTTGCTGCTGGCAGCGTTGGCACTCGTCACACCCGCAGTACCACCAGACCCAGCCATGCGTCCAAACACGACGGGGGGCTTGACCAGCGTTTCGGCAATGGCGAGCATCTGGCCGTGCACGCTCTCGAGCGGTCCCGCAAATCGCTCCGCCAATGCCGCCACGTGCATCGGGCTCAGGCGCTGAGCGGCAATCACGCGCATTAGGTGCTTGCTCACGTCCTTGGCCGCGGCCAGCGAGACGCTGGCGGTGGACGCGAGGACAATCCATTCGCGGTCCGAGAGGGGAAGCGGCGGCTTGGCGTGCGCTCGATCGGTTCCACCAAAGGCGCTGGTGGCATTAGCAGTTGCTGCAGCCTGAACGAGATCCGTGTGCATACGGTTCGCCCAGGCAAGAGTCGCGGCATAGAGTGCCTTGGTACGGCGCAGCGCGGCGCGGATTTCGCCCATGATCGAGACAATCACCGACTGGGCATTGGCCGAGGTATCCGCACCAGCAGTCTTGCCGTTACTCTTGGTCAGCTCCAAGTCGCGCAGATCCAGCGCGTCAAACAACCGCGCAACCAGTGCGCCGGCCTGGTCCGCGGCCGGGAGCGTAGCGGCGCGGTCCAGCAGGTACCGCACAAACAGCGGAATCACGGCAGCGGTAGCCAACCCCAGAAGTCCCAGAATCTTTTCGACGGCAGCGTCGCTGCGGTTGGGCGACAGAGACAGGCCCGAGAGACACTGCACGGCGGCGCCAGCGAGCTCGCGGTCGGCCAAGTAGTCTTTTGTCGCTGCTCCCGCCCCTGCGGCGTCGCCCAGGCCTAGTAACACGTCGGCGATCGACTCGTGTGCGCTCTCGGGCACGATTTCGGGTAAGGCTGACAGCACGTCGCGCTCAAAGTCGGCCGAGTCGCAGTTTTCGAGCGCGCGGGTCATGGCGCTCGCCAGCGCGGTCGGCGCCGGTACGTACTCGAGCCACTGCAGCGCCTGTAGCGCACGCGACCGCACAAACGCGACGGTGGCCGCGTCGCTGGTGTCAAAGGTAAAGAACAATACGTTGGCGATAAAGTGGGCGACAGCCAGCTGCAGCGTGTCTGTGTCGAGCAGCAATTTGAGGAGCGAGTCGGTTGTTGTTGTTCTGTTTCTTTTTATATAAGTTTTGATCCAGTCCAGCCCTGAGGGTGAGGTGCGTCAAAGTACCGATCGGCGTCAGAGTGCGTGGTATTTTGACTGGTAGGAACAACAAGATGGGCTGCCGGGGCCACCAGCGCGCGGACCAGGTCGGGACGGTGGTCCTGGTGGGCCGAGACATAGTCCTCGAGTGCCAAGTAGATGGGCGTCTCCTCGGCATTGACGCGCAGGCCGATCCAGGCCGGTGCCGACTGGGCAATATGCTCGAACGCGCGGGCTTTAATGACGTGCGGGGCGGCGTCGATGGTGACGGGCGTGTCGGGTGGGTCGTCGGCGGTGGGTACGCGGATGCCGAGCGGGGCCAGGAGAGTTTCCATTATTGCCTTTTGTGTGTGAGAATTTGGATTTAAAAGAGAGTGAGTGAATCACTGAAAAAAAATTTCAGGTCTCATTCCCTTTTCCTTTGCCTTTTTTGCTTTTTTTTTTCCGTTGCTTTTCTTTTTCCTTTTTCTTTTCCTTTCCTTTTCGTTGT
>MU624793.1:0-23470 GCA_025349905.2 Blastocladiella britannica
CAAAAAAAAAAAGGAAAAGGAGAAAAAGGTTACCTTTCACAAGACACTCCATTTCGTCGTATTTGAGGATCGTCACACCAAGCTCCTGTGTCAGCAAATCGTGGAACTTGTGCGCGCCGCCTCCAGTTGCCAGCAATGTTCGCGGCGGCATCTTCTCAGGAACATGCGTATTGCCAGCGGCTGCGCGTGCCGCCGCGTGGTCCGCGGCCTGCTCTTCCAGAAGCAGCTTGAGGAATGCAATGCACTCGTCGATTTTGGCCGTTTCGAACACGGCAAAGTTGAGCCGGCCCCCGCCAGCATGACCATTGGAGGGCGAGCCGCGTCCAGATCCAGTCTCGGACCCTGTGGCGGCCACCGAGGCAACAGCTGCCGGATGCGTGTGAATCGGGGCCGGTTTGGGTGCAGCGACGGGGATCGGAACAGTCACCAGAGCAGTATGCACCGAAGACATCGAAGGTGGTGGCAATGCAGAAACTGGTACAGTTGCGGGTGCGGGTGCAGGCGCGTGTGTGGGCGAAGGTGGGTGGGACGCGGTGGCGGCGCCATTGAGCGAAGCATTGAGCGACGCGAGGGCCGATCCATGGCGCGTAAAGTACGCGACCTTGACGAGACTGCCCCCAATCTGTTTTTTCGATGGTCCAGGGGTGAGCGGGCATTGGGGAGGAAAATGCGATAATCATTTTTCAAGAATGTAGGCGGGCCAATTCGCGGCCGGCCGACCTGAGCAAGGAATGCGACGTACATCAATGGCCACTTGCGGCACGTCGTCGTTGTGCTCGGGAAACACAATATCGCGGATCCCGCGGAGGCTGACCTCGTCACCCAAGTGCACGCCTGCAAGGTTCATCATTCTTGATATTTTTATGTGCTGAGCTTCCTGAAAAATAATGGCCTATCAATTTTGAGCAATCAAAGAGCGCGCGAAATATCAGTCGTCTGCCAAGATTGTCAATATGGGTGCGGGGTCAATCGCAAAGACAGTCACAAAGAGGTGATGTAAAGACCACTGAACCCCATTTTTATGAGAATCTTGCATCAATGGTTCTTCAAATACTTTTCTTCTTCCTCCTCTCTCTCGTGCTCAACCGCACGGCACGCCGGCCTGAACGCCCGTGCCCCAACGGCATCGCCCGCAGCTGCCACCTCTGTACTTTTTTGTCTGCGCTGCTTCTCCTCTCGTTGGCCGACAGTCGCCGCCCTCCCTGCGCACTGTCTGCCTCCTTGCCCTCGGACGACATTCAAGGTGATGCACTGGTAATAAGGGCGGCGCGTGGCCTCCACACGGGTGACACGGCTTCCCACAGCACCATGCCGCTTGATCTCGCCCACCACCGATGATGAAATCGCCTCGCCGGCGCGCTGGAAAATGTCACCAAACTGCTGATTTCTGCACCGCTCCCGGCTCCGATATTCGGCTACCGCCCTCGTGATTGACGAAGAATACGCCGCTGTCTGCCACGACTTTGGATGATTGCTCAACGATCGCGCCTCTGCCAAGGCCAGGTAGATTGTCGCCCACCTGGTGCACACTGCACCTACGGACATCTATATTATGGTCTGCCATGAGCAACGCCGCTGTGCCGCTGATGAGCGAAATGGCAAGATGGAGAAGTCCTGGCCCAATTTTATTTTTCCAATGCAATGTTTTAAGTTAAGATTCGTGGATGGAACACGTATGGCACTTGGCCGATTCGGCCTTGGTGTGGGTGGGGATGGTGCCAGCAGATAGGCAGATCCATGAGGCCAGTGGTGGCTGGACCCTGCAGAGCGGCTCGAGTGCCACCAGGTCTGGGAACAACGCCAATGCGTCACCATGGTGGGCGCGTGCAAACTCATTATCAACAAAAAAAATACATTGTAAAGAAACCCTTTAAGCAGCAGCAATCGCTGCCGACGCCCGACTCGCCACGGCCTGCTGCTGCTGGCGGCGGGCACGGATAAACTGAGCCATAGAGAAATGCTCGTCCTGCGCAATCGCTGGATCCACCAGCGGCCCGTTGAAAATACAGTGAATGCGCATCGCGTCCGAGTAGTGCAGCCCGCACAGCAACTTCGGGGTGATGAGGAAGTACTGGGGCGAGTGCGGTTTCTTGGCCGAGTCGACGAGCAGCTTGTGGATCATGCGCTCGTTGAGCTCGTCCATGCCCTGGTTGATCTCGTCCACCAACCGGAATGGCGCTCGCGAGTGCTCTTGCAGCGATAACAGGAAAAGTATGGTCGAGACGGCGCGTTCCTATATTGTCACGTTTTCGTCAATAGCAAGGAAAGGGCAAATAAGAAAAAAGTAAAAGGGACGTACGCCGCCAGATTGGCGCTGCTTCTCCAGGACTTGGAGCTCCTGGCTGGCACGGAACTTGACTCGAATCTCGAGCGCATAGTCCTTGAACGAAGCAGCCTTGCGCAACGCCACCTCGCCAGCACAGCGGATGCGCACAAAGTAGTCGGAAAAGTTGGCAGACACCTCGCCCAGCAGCAGCGTGAGTTGGGCGAGCCACTTCTCGCTGACCTCGGTGCGCGTCTTGAGGAGCTCGACCAGGGTGACCTCGTGCTCCTCCAGCAAACCCTGCTTCTCCTCGATCGTCTGCTCGCGGGCCTCATACTCGGTGCGGAGATCCTTGTCGCTCTCGCGCTCCTGGTCGAGCTGGGCGCTGAGTTCCATGTGCTTTTCCTCGAGCGACTTGATCCGATCGGAGAGCGAGAGAGACCCGAGCTCGTAAACATCTTCCTGTGCCTTGGCCAACTCCAGCGCCTCGGCATTGGCATTGTTGGCGGAGAGCTTGAATCGCCGAGCCACCTCCTCAAGGGCTTCGGCCGCTTCCACCTTGAGCGCGTGCCCACGTGTGGCCGTCTGCTGGAGGAACGCGGTGACGGCGTGGAGCTCTGCCGACACTTCATCAAGCTGGCCGCGGATTTCCGTCTGGGCCTGGAACTTGCGCAAAATGAGATCGTGGTGAACCGCCAGTTGGATCGTGCCGATGCGCTTCAGGCCCAGATACTTAGGCAATTTGGTCATTGTGTCCTATTTAAAAAAAAAAAATCAGGTTCTGTCGATTTGACCAAGCAGAAAAAAAAAAAAAAAAAAAAAATTTGAAAAACGACACGCACCTTGGTGGCAAGCGCATGCCGTTTCCCCTCGTTCAGAGCGTGGACCATGCTGCTCTCGAGGTTTGCCAACTTGTGATTCAGCGGCGGCAAAGCGTCCATCTTGCGTCGAAGTTGGTGTTGGGCCGTGTCCAAATCGCGCTTGGCCTTGTTGTACTGGGCGAGACTTGCCGACAGCTCGCGCTGCTGGTCCACCAGCGGCATCCGCTCGTGCCGGGCCTCTTCAAACTGCTCGCGGGCATCCTGCTCCCGCTTGGCCAGTGCAATGCGCTTGTCCTGCACCTCCTCGAGCCGGCTATTGAGCTCATCGATTTTAGCACCAGCGCTCTGACGTTCGCGCTCCACCGACGCGCCATTGTCCATGGCGAGGAGTCCATGCCCTTGGCTGATCGTCTGGGTCGTGGTCACATACTCGCCGGATTTGCCCTTGATGGCGTAAACGGTGTCGCGAACGACGTACGATGGGTACCTCATCGACTCCATGAGCCTGGGATCCACGCTCACCTTGCGAGAGGCGAAGGGCATGCTCAGGCTTGTGCGCGACAGCAAAAAGGAGAGGATGTAATCGTCCGCGCGAACAAACTGGGCCAGGATGCTGTCGAACCCGAGGCGCTGAATCTGCTCGGGCAGCCTCACGTTGATCGGCTGCTGCTGCTCGTCGTAGACGTGCTCCAGGATCGAGATGCGTGCAAACTCGCGCGAGGGCGTCACGTCGACAAACTTGGAGGCGAGGAGGTTGTAGTCGTGCTTGTTCTGGATCAAATATGTCCGCGTCAGCATCTCCTTGGGAAGCTGGCTCTCCACCAGGCGAGCATAGGACGCGTCGGGGACCTCGGTCTCGAGAAACAGCGGCCCACGGACAGGCGCCAGGAACTGGTCCTTGTTGGCTTGGATCCAATGGTAAACGTTGTAAGCGGGCATATCATCCTTCTGCAAGTGGGCGATGCGCGGGTTGGGCCGGTCCCGGAGGTGGTCGAGCCTCCTCTGCTCATTCTCCAAGTCCTCCCGAAGGTCACGCTCGAGGTCTTGTGAGGACATGAGGTTGGCTTGGGCCAGCTGGTGATCGGACCGGATCCTCAAGTGCTGCTGTTTGATGTGCTCCAGTTGGCCGTCCAGGTGGCGCAGCCGGTCCTCGATCTGGCGTGTCCCGGTATGGGCCGCGACCTGCGCTTCAAGCTCGGTGATCTTGGTCTGGTCGAGCGCGATGCGGTCCTCGGCGCGCTTGATGTCCCGCTGCACATCATCAATGTCCTGCTTGCGCTCCATGGTGGTCGCCCGCGACCGCTCCATGTCAGTGCGCGCAGCCTTGAGACGCTGCAGTGCAACGCGCATGAGCGAGCCGGCATTATTGATGGACCCAGTGAGCTCCTCGACTTTGGACGTCATGTCGGCGATCTCCGTGTCCATGGGCGTGAGGTCGGCTTGCAATGCCTTTTGGCGCGTGGCCAGGGTCCTCTTCTCGCCTCGTTTCTTGTTCACCTCCAGCTGCAGCTGCGTATATTGCGACAGCTGGAGCATGTACCACGTCAGGGCCGCCTGCTTGCGCGCGTGCTCGCGGGACTGGATGCGTCGGTACCGGCCCTCGATCGCCTGGTTTTGCCCGACGAGCTGCTCGAGCTCGTTCCGAAGCAGGTTGACGTTCTATATAGTTTTTTTTTGTGCCAGCGTTCAATATTTTTTTCTTGTCCAGCGCCCAAAAAAAACTAAAATATGCGTACCTTTTCTTGCGCATCGACCTGTTTGTCAAGATCAATCAGCTCGCCGTGCTGTGTGAGCATGTTGGAGGACCCGGCCGCGATTTGGACCTCCTTGAGCAAGTCCACCGGCGACATGGCGGCAAGGGCAGAGACGCGCTCTTGCGGAAGGAATTGGCTGTAAAATACTGAATGAGATAACGCAAAGTGAAAAAAAAAGGAGCGATCCGAACCAAATGTTGTCCACTTGAACGTGGTACTTGCGCAAAAAAGTGTCAACGGACGTGGACTTGATTGGCTTTCGGTTGATTTCGAATTTGGACAGCTTGGTGCCAGCGTCAATGATGCGGCGCACAACGAGATCGGCGGGGTTGCCAGCACCGGTCGAGAGCACCACCTCCACAATGGCGCGCTTGGACTCGGCGTCCTTGCGCACATAGTCGTAAATGGTGGATCCGCGCTCGATCATGTTGGGTTTGTTGGAGAGGCCGACCGCCAGCGCGCACACGATGGTGGATTTGCCCGTGCCGTTGGGGCCAATGATCATGTTGAGCTTGGGATGCATATCGAACTCGGCGTGCGTGTAGACCATGAAGTCGGTCACCGTGACCTTCTTGACGGACCCGCGCACAAAGCCGTCGGCATCGACGGACCGCTCGACGTGGGGCAGGCACCCGAGCTCGGCCAGCGCAGCCGAGTCGTCATCGCCATTATCGTCGCTGTCGGCACCCTCGTCCGCATGGCCATTGGCAGTCCCGTCGCCGTTGCTCTTGCCCTTGCCCTTGCCCTTTCCGGCATGCTGGCTGCTGCTGGGGCCATCCGCGGCATCATGGTCAGAATCGTCATCGCTGTCGGAATCTGCGTCGGTGGCACGGCGGCGCTTGCGAAGGGGACGGGCGGGTGTAGACGCAGCGGCCCTGGTGGCGCGTCCGCTGCGATTGTCGCGTGCAGGGGTCGAGCGCTTCAGGCCAGAGTCGGAACTGGCATCGCTTTCGGCGCCGTTGCTGTTGTTTTTCTCGTCGTCGTCGTCGGAGGCGGCGACGCGCTTACGACGAGGCATGATGGTGAGGGGTAATCCGACAAAGAATAAATAAATCAAATAATCGGCTGAGAAAAGGGAAATTCGCGAGGCGAATAGACAGCGAGTGAGATCCGCCTGGAGAGTGCATTTTTTTGTTTGAAAAAAATGACACAACCCGAACCAGAACTGGTCGTAGCACATGAGCAGCAGCAACCGGCGCACGGAGACGACGCGTTGGACGAAAGCGTCGTAGACCCCGAAATCCACGACTACGCGCACACCGACGTCGACATGGCGCTGCTGATGGCCGACGGCGGTCTGCTTGCCAGCCGTCACGGTTCCGTCGCCGACGCGCTCACGAATTGTCCGCCCGCCCTAGTCATACACCTGGCCGTGATTCTGGCCCCGGATATGTTTGCGCAGGCTGTGCTCCCGCGCATCGTTCGCCACCTGGAGGCCTATGCCGCGACCGAAAATGAAAACGATCGGCTGGTTGCGGCCATGGTCAATGGCGAGTCTGGGTCCTCGCCCGCACTGCCCGAGCAGCTTTGTGTCATTTGTTTCCGCTGTTCGTCCCCTTGGCTAATTGGTCGTCCTTGTCCGAGTGACTCACTTGTGTGTGCGTGGAAAAATTAGTGCTTTCCGAGCCAGGCCTCGATCTGCCAAAAACGCGGCCCCAAATTGCCAGCCTTGTGGATCTTTTGTTTTCTGCGTGCATATACTTTCTTTTGTAATGATGGGCGGTCGTGCTTACCCCATTCAATCCCAGACTTGGGTCAGAAACGCCGGATCGCGCCATGACAATGCTCTGCACCAGGATTTTCCAAGATATTTTGATGGGCGGTGATGCTGGTATGCACTTTCTTCTATTTTTCATCTTCTAAAAAGAACGGACTGACAATGTTCTCCAACAGCCAAGTTGTACCTTGTGGAAGACATTCTCCGAAATGCTCACAGCGTGTTTCACGCAAAGTCCCCACTCTGCCCCGAGGGCTTTGAGCTGCTTGCCCATGTTTTCGAGTTCATGACCACCCATCCAGAGCATGTACAATCGCTCGAGCGGATGATGTCCGATATTTGCGATGCTGCGCCGTGGCGATGGGATCAAACCGTGCAATTGATTTCAATGCTGCGGGAACTCCCGCTTGGCGAATCCTGCCAGCTGATGATTGTGACCAAGATCCGCGAGTACTTTGTTCTCCCTTTTTTGGTTATGGTCACATTCCCTGATTTTTTTATTTTCCCTCCAGATCGCAATTTCCCGCCAATCCACCGGATGACGACGTGCCCGCATTGGTCTATCAAACGCTGCTTCTCGCGAGCTCTGTGCGTTATTCTGTCCTTTCTCGTTTGTTCTATTCTTTCTGACGTTTCTACTTCCAATCAAGGTCCCAACAAGCGAAAAGCGCGCTCTTTTCAAGGCCATCTCATTGCTCTTCCCCGACATAGTGCAAAACCCTGCCCTGACACCTCGAGAATGGCTCGTTCTCAAGACGCGGCTGCTCGCAAAAGAATCCATGACTTTGAACCACATGTGGACGATCTTGCAGCACGATCCAGTTCGTTTTTTATTTATTTATTTATGTGTAGCAGCACTGAGCGAAAAACGAACGCCCAGGTGATCCGCTCCGAGTACCTTTCGTACTTGAAAACCCTGACGCGTAGCGGCCTAACCCCTTTTAACGTGTCCCTCATGCTTCTTCTTTCGCGAAACATGCAATGCCGCGTGGTACGCGTTCCCTTTTCATTTACTTTGATCCAGTATGGCTCAAATCAAACAATGTCATTAGTCGGTGTACACGTACATTAAACGCGAGATTGATGCAACTATTGTCCTTGAGCTCGAGTCAAAGCGCCTCAAATGGCTCTCGGGTTTGTCTAATTTCCTCTTTATTTTACTCGGCGAGTCTTTACATCAAATTTTCAGGATTCACGCCATTCCATATCCCGTCCGTTCGGCACATATTTGCACAGCTGCTCCTCCGCACCGACTTTAACCCCGATTTGGTCGAGCCGCTCGTGGAGTTGGCCTGCCAAATTCTCGATGCGCACTCGGCGGCAGCGGCATCGGTGGCGACAGCTCCGGCAGGATTGCGGTTGCCAGTGATCCCCGGCCTCAGCTTCACTGTGCCAGCGGGCGGCGACAATGCCACGTCCACAGCGCTTGCTCAGGGCCGATCCAGCCCACACGACGCAACCGATCCGGCTGCGATCGCCAGCCACCTGAGTACGATGCTCTTGGTCGATTTGTTTACCCGGTCGCAACTGGCACAGGCCGACATTCTGTCCCAAATCGAGAAACGCGTCGAGTCGCGGTCTGCCGGGCTGGCGCGGTTTGCCGACTTGGTGCAGGTGCTGACCCATCGGACATTTTCGGCGCAGCTCCTGGTCCGCGAGCACGGCAGTGCTGTGGGCACCATCCTGGAGAACGTACAGCACTTGACGGGTACCATTACTCATCGCATGTTCTGCGTCCTGCTGCCGCTGGCGCGGTGGAGCGTCTCGTTTCGCGATGCGGCAATGCTCTTTCTCCGCAAGGCCATGCTCTCGCGGCGCGAAGATTTGCGCGAGCTCTCGGTCGTGGCCGGCGTGTACTTGGCCGCGCTGGCATCGACGCGGCCCGAAATTGGCATCGGGTTTGGATCCACGGCGTTCTTGCACGAGGTAGTGGGCATGCTGCGCCGCGTCCTGATGGCATCGGCCGACGTGCGGCTCGTGCTCTACCAGCAACTGGCCACCGCCATGGCCCAGTCCCCGCCCGCTCTCGCCGACGCAGTGCTGCCTATCCTCCTCCGCCACATTGGCTCATTCGAGGACGCACAGGGTGCGCTCGCGTTCGGCGAAACCGTGGCGACCTCCACGGGCACGGTCGTGGAGCCTTTGCACTGGCTGATCAAGGCCGTCACGGTGGCCACGCAGCACGCGTCGCCCGGGTCGGCATCGGTCGCGTCCGCACAAACCAACTTGATTCTTGCCGCCAACCAGCTGCGGATGCGTGAGCTGCCCGATTTCGGGATCGGCAGCGGGTGCAACGTCGGTCCCTCTGGTCCCGCGCAGCAGGAGGCGTACAACCGCTGCATGGTGATTGTGGCGTCGTTTGAGGCGCTGCTGGAGTTTGCGTGCGTCACGTACGGCGAAGTGGTGGAAGACGCCGAGCACGAGCGGCGCCACGAAATTCTGACGCTGCTCGAGGCGCTGTACGACCGCGTGAACCGGTTCTCGGCGGTGGTGCGCAAGCAGTACCTTGACGCGCGCGGGAAAAAGAGTCTCAACGTGGCGCTCCATTCCGACCTGTGCCTGATGCAGCCGTTCGTGCTCGGGGCGCTGCATGCACCAATTATCCGCGACGAGCGCGTTGTCGCCCAGAAACTGCGCACCGCGATCGAGTGCTCGCCGACCGGCCGCATTGCGCCGCACCCGTGGGCGGTTCCGTCTGCAACAATGATTGCCGACGCCGCCGAGCCGAGGCTGCTGGAACGGGATGAGAATGGCGACGTAGTAGCGGACGCCGAGCCCCTGGTCCCCGCGGCGGCCGATCTGGTGCCCGTGATGCGGTTCTTTCTCGCCCAGCTCACGCGCACCAACCTGGCGGCCATTGACCGCAAGGACAAGTCAAAAGCGCAAGTCCCGTCGCTGGCGGTCGAGGCGTTATCGTCGACCCTTACCGAATCCCTCGCATCGCTGTCATTGACGCAGTTTGCGACCTTGCTGTCCCAGTTTAACGAGGCGGCCAACGGCGGTGAGGCCCGGCAAGAAGGGGAAGATGGCAGCGAGTCCCTGGTGCAACTCCTGCTGGAAGCCGCGCACGGACTGTCCATGTACCAGTTTGAGCGCGAGGCGGCGCTGGTCCTGCAGCTGCTGGTATCACTTCAGCCGCACCTTCCGCACGCGCTTCGCGAGCACGTGCACGACACCATGATGGAGCGTATGGGCGACTTGGGCGCGTCCAGCGTGCCCGTGATCCGCGACGCATTGGCGCTCTTGGTGCACTCGAAGTGGCACGACACGGACGCGCTGGTGGTGCTGGTCAGCATTGTGGACTGCATGGTGCTCTCCGGCGCCACTCGGCTCGTGGACCCCAAAATGGGCGGCGTGAGTCCCCCGGCCGCGCCCAAGCTCGAGCTGCTGCTCCCAGTGGACGATCCAAAGGCACTTGATGCTGCTACCAACGTGGTCTTGTCTGCTATCGAGCGCGGGTTCAAGGAGATTGATTGGGCGCTCGCCGAGTACAAGAACGAGTACATGAAGCGAGGTATGATTTCTGTACTTGGACTCATTGTTAGCAAAGCTCACACTCAAAAAATATAGCTGCGGAGATTGCGTCCTCTCCTGCCATGGATGCACGGATCCTCGGCTTTGAGAACCGCATCGCCAAACGCCTCGCCCCGCTGCTGCACGGTCTCAACGGAGTAGCGCACCTGTGGATCGCGCACGAGACCATGTCCACGATGCTCAAGCTCTACGCGCACGCGCACGCGACACTGGCCGCGTTCTTCCAGGTCAAGGACGCCATGCACTCGCGGCCCGAGGCCCATTTCGAGGCGGTGGTGGCGCTAGCGGCGGCGCTGCGCGACTGGAGCGTCAACGTGGTCTTGCACTTTGACAATGTCATCCAGCAGGTCGAGAAGGACGCCCTCGAGCGCCGGAAGCGCAAGGTTGGCGGTGCTGGCGCGAAAAAGGGTAAGGGGAAAGGTAAGGGCAAGGCCGGTGCTGGTGCAGCGGGCAAGAAGAAATCCGCCAAGGGAGGAGCTGCCGCAAATGACGATCAAGACGAGTTGGCGTCGGAGGTCGAGGAACACGGTGACGGCGATGACGGCGATCGCAGCAGCCTCGGGTTTAAAGGGGCCGCCGTCAAGGCCAAGAAGCGCGCCGCTGCTGCCGCCGACGAGGACGACGACGACGATCACGGCGGCATCGATGGCGCGGATGACGATGATGATCCGGCTGTTGATGCGGCCGAACGGACCAAGTCGCAGCGGCGCGCGCGCGCGTACGGCAAGCTGGTAGCTGAGCTCACGCAAAAGCGCGAGACCGCCGACGTGCACATGATCAATCTCGCGGCCAAGTACAAGTCGTTGTCGCGGTACCTCCGCCGGTCCGACATTACCGATTTCCGTTGGAACAGTATCGCTGCACCCCGAGCGGCGACGCCCGCGAATCCGGACGAGCCAGCAGCAAAGCGACGCCGCCGCGAAGATTGATCCATCCAGAAGACCCTCTCGTTCCAAAAAATAATCAATATATTTATTCAAATAGCCCACGAGCGGTACGCCGCAATCAGGTAATCCACGCTCGCGGTCGTGTCCTTGACCGAGGGCCGCTCGAGCAGAGCCGCGCGCCACTGGTTGAAGCGCGCAAACTCCTCGGTCTGCGGAACCGTGAACCCGCGGTAGTGCTCGTTGAGGGGCATACGGGCCAAGAACGGCGCCGAGATCAGATCGGCAATCGAAAACTCGGCACCAAGCGCGTAGGGTCCCCCAGACTTGGCCAGCGTCTCCTGAACAGCCCGAATTGCGTCCAGGAGCTTGGTGGCCGCCGCGGGCTGGTTCTCGGGGACCTTTTCCTTAAGCAGGCCAAAGAACGGGCCGGCAAACTCACCGGTCACGGCCTCAATGACGATTCCGGCGCGGTACCGCTTCAGCGCGTCGGTGGCGAGCAGTGCCGGGTGGTTGGCCGCGTGCAGCACAAACTGGGCCAACGGGATCGACTCGATCAGCACCTCCTTTTTGCCATCCTTGTGCGTAATCTCGAGCGCGGGCACCTTGCCGCTGGGGTTCACGTCCTTGTACCTACAATTTCAACCAATCAGACAGCTCCATTTCGAAAAAAAAAAAAAGTGCGCGAATGCGTCAAATCAAAAGGACGCACCAGGCAGGCTTGTTGGTAAGGTCAATGTGCACGAGCTCGACGTCGCCATTGTGCGACTTGCCCTCGGCAATGTTGGTGATCAACCCAGTCTCGTGCAGTGCAATGCTCACGCGCTGCGCGTACGGGCACTTGGGGGCCATGTAGAACTTGAAGGGCAGGTTGGCGACGGGGCGGCTCATTGTGTGTCCTACTTTTTTTTCTTGTTTTTCAAGAGAATCAAGGGGTGATGGAGCCTCTACCTTTAAATAGGCTGATGAACCTGCGTAAGCTCACTCCTCAAACGGTCCAACTCACTGAATAAAAATCTCCAAAAACGTTTGATTTTAAAATGACCAAGCAGTCGAGGGAGGGCGCGAAGAAATAATCGAGGAAAACGGGAACCGGAAACAAAAAAAAAAACCAAAGAGTGCAAAGAAAAGGGAGAAAGGGACAGTTCCTCGCCCGCCTCCAAACCTACTTCTTGTCCTTGAGCTTGCTAAAGATGCTGCGTTTTTGCGTGTTTGGGGACGCCGGTGCCGACTTTTTACCCGACGCCGCCGCGCCAGCGTCCAGATCCTTGCCCATCAACGACATGGTCAGCGGTTCGGACGCCTTCTTGGGTGTTGTGGCCGGATCCGTTGCGCCGGCGGATCCGACGCGCTTCGGTGGTGACGCTCCAGACGACGCAGGAGTGTAGGCGGTCGATGATGACGACGACGCCACTGACGACGACGACGCATACGTAGATCCCGACGACGTCGGTACGGACACGGATGAGGGGCCTGCGGACGAGATACTTGCTGCTGCCGCCGCCGTGACAGAGGACGATGACGACGACGCGGATGAAGCAGCAGCAGCAGCAGCAGCAGCAGCGGCCGCGGCCGCGCCTGCGCCGGCGGGCTGCGTCGGCATGCCAAGGCCGCGCGAGAGCGATGAACGGGCGAGCGCGCTGCGGCCAATGGTTCCACCGGAACTGCCGCGCGAGAGCGACGAGTAGCGGCCCGACGAGCCGCCCGCCCCTTCAGCCTCAAACGGCGGCGGCAGCGCCTCGTTCTCCTTGTCGATCATGCGCGCCTCCTGGAAGCCCGAGATGGCGTCCTTGATACCCTCGGCGCCCAGCGCCAACGTGCCCGCCGGCAACTCCTCGGTGCCCATCAGGCCCTTGAGCTCGTTGAGCGCTTCCGACTCTTGACGCAGCAGCTTGAACATGTTGGACATGCGGCCAACCGCCAGAATCTTGTTCTTGATGGCCGTCTTGCGCTCCTCGTCCAGCTTGTCGTGCGGGCCGTCCAGCTCCTCCTTGGTGCACACGTTGAGCACCGCCACCAGCATGTCGGTGATCTTTTCTCCCACAAACGGTAGCGACCACGTGAACACGTCCATGAAGTTGGGCAGCCAGTACGGATGCGGCGTGCAGTTGAACTGGCGGATGTTCATGACGTTGTTCTCGTACTTGAGCACCGCGGCCTTGTTGTTGTACACATCCAGGTAGTTGGGGGCCGAGAAAATGGTGATCACAGACGGGAAGCCAGTCGTTTTGGTCTTCTTGTACATGCGGTACCCGGAGTCCTGGGCCTCGTGCGCGCGAATGATGGACAGCAGGTTGTTCTTTTCGAGGAACGCGCATGCGGCGGTGTAGCTGTAAAAGTACGAGCAACCGCGGACGTGGTTGTGGACAAAGCCCTCGTTGGTCTTTTCCTGCCCAAAGTCCTCCAGCGGATCGGCCCACAGCAGGTCGCCTTCATAATTTTGGGAGATACGTCAGTTGGTACTGTGAAAAAAAAGGGATGGTAAGATAAGAAAAAAAAACGGACACATGATGCCGTGCGTTGGCGGCTCGCGGAAACGGTTAATGCTGCGCAAATCGTCCAGGGTCTGCAGTTCGGGTGAAATGCCGCCATGAATGCACAAGAACTGCTTGTTCATGATGGCCGACAGCGGCAGGCAGCAGAACGACTCGAGGCACGCCTCGTACACGCGCTCAGAGTACTTGTGCTTGCACTCGGTTTTGAACGTGAAATAGTCGGTCAAGTGGCGGCACTCGTGGTTGCCGCGCAGCAAAAACAGCGTCTTTGGGTACCACAGCTTGAGCGTCCACAGGTACAGGACGCACTCGATGGAGAAGTAGCCGCGATCCACATAGTCGCCGAGGAACAAGTACTTTGTGTGCGCCGGGTCGCCGCCGACCTCAAAGAGCTTCATCAGATCGTAATACTGGCCGTGAATGTCGCCACATACTGTTTTTTTTGGAAGAATATCGAATCAGATCTGCTCATTTTTTGACAATGAATTGAATTGACGACGCACCAGTAATGGGCGCATCCACCTCCAGGAGGTTTTCCTCGGCACGAAGCACCTCCGAGCCCTTGGTGAGAATGTACAGGGCCTGCTCCTCCGTGAGGCGCCCCTCGCGGAAAAAGTGGTTTTTGAGGAACTCAATGTCGGGCTTTGAGGGGTCCTTTTTCGAAAAGAACTGCTCATTGGTCGGCTTTGTCGTGACGGGCGGCGGCACGTCTGTTGTTTTTATGGGATTTTTTTTTTGGATGACAGGCAGTCGAGTGAGTATTTTTTGATATTGATATTTTTCACAGCCCCGGTTCATTTCCTGACGGGCGGACGGCCACAAAAAAAAAAAAAGAATTAAATGACAATACCCTTGACGATTCGCTCGCGGGTGTTGAATTTCTCGCCCGTCTCGGTAACATGGACCGTGTAGTCGATCCTGGGGATGATTGGCGCAGCCATGGTCTTTTTTGCGTAATATAGGCTTTGCCGAAATATGGTGCCGCAGTTAATTACTCTGCTGCGCTCGAGGATGGCTGGGTATGCCGTTGGCCGTTTTACGTTTTCTTTTGTTTTGTTGCGGTTTCTTGAAAGAGGCTTCCAGGCTTTGCTGCTGTTTTTTGTTTGCTTTGTTTTTTCTGTCCTTGCAGTATGAAGGATCTGAGCCGATCTGCACTATTACGGGCGGATCTTCAGCGTCGAGTGCAAGGTCGGGGCTCGGATCTCTATACTTGCAAAAAGTAAAAGGGAAACTCTAAAAAAAAGTACGATTCCGCAAAGTGCGAGCAGAGTGGCGCAAAAATATTAATTCCTTTCCTACTAATGTGCGGGAACTCGCATATTTCTTATACGGTAACACGCTCGCCATGAACATAGACTGCCTCAATCGGCGGATCAACCATCTCGTACACCAGGTGCCGCCAGTCCTCGTGGTTGATCACCACCACATCTCCCAACTTGCCCGGCTCGAGTGATCCACGCTCTTTTTCCTGGTGCAGCGACGCTATTTTATGTTTTTTTTTTACAAGTCAGCTCAAGCGCTACTCGAGGAAATGAATGATCATACCAGCAGAGTTGATGGTCGCTGCAACCAGGGCCTCGTTCATTGTCATGCGCATCATCACACAGGCAAGGTTCATGACGTGCGGCATCGACATGCAGTGCGCATTCTAAAAAAACGAGCAAAGTGAGCGCTCGCTCGCTCCATATTGCATGGAGGGCTAAACATACCGGGTTAAAGTCGCTGCCAAGAGCCACCGGCACGCCCCCATCCACAAGCTTGCGAGCAGGCGGCGGCTCAATGCGAAGCACGTAAGCGGTGGTCGGAAGCAGCGTCGCAAAGACCGAGTGCGCGGCCATGACGCCAATATCGGCGTCGCTAACCTCCTCCAAATGCGAGATGGCCCGCGCACCAAGCTGTGCGCCAACGGTACCAGCGTCCATGGCGTGCAGCTCGTCGCCATGGAAGTTGATGGCCCAGCCGTGCGCCTTTCCCTTGGCCAGGACCGCGACCGTCTCATCGCGCTCAAAGACGCCGCGCTCGTAAAACACGTCCACATTGTCGACATGCACGTCCCCTGCCGACTGCGCGGCCACGATCGCCGGAATCTGGTCGGTCAGGATCTCGCGCGTGTATTCGGCCAGCGACTTGTCCTTGGGGACCGAGTGGCCACCAAGGTACGTGATCGACAGCTTGACGGGGTGCGCGGTGCGGTTGTGCTGGGTGAGGACCCGCAGCATCTTGAGCTCGGTGGGCGTGTCCAGGCCGTACCCCGACTTGGCCTCGGCGAAGGTGGTCCCGAAACGAGCCATGCGAGAAACGCGCGCCTGCAGATCGCGCAGCAGCGCCGACTCGGTTGCCTCGCGAACGTGGCGCACCGTAAAACCAATTCCGCCGCCGGCCTTGTGAATGTCCAGATACGTTGCTCCGGCCAGCTTGAGCGCAAACTCGTGCACGCGATCGCCGGCAAAGACCGGGTGCGTGTGGCCGTCGACAAGGCCGGGCACCAGCGACTTGCCATGGCAGTCGACGGTGGTGGCAATGGTCGCTGATCCAAACCAAGGCTGCGCTGCGAGCTCCGAGTGCGGGCCGACAAAGGCGATGCGGCCGGCGGCGTCCACAAGCAGCGAAGCGTCAGGCCCATACGTGGCTAGCGCGTTCATGGCCGCACCAACCTTGTGGGACTCGCCGTGCGCGCAAACGGTAACGATCTGGGCGGCGTGCGCAAGTAGGGTGCGAAAGTGCGAGGCTGGCGCCGGCGCGGGCGACACGCAGAGGAAGGCAGGCACGTCCGTCATTGTTATTTTTTTTTCTGTTGTTGTTCGTTGAAAGAGGAGGGCGGTGGGGGAGGACGAGCGGTCCGCTCTTTCGCCGTTTTTCCATAATTTTTCTTGTCCACTCGGCCTTGTCCATAAAAAAAATATGCGACTCCGCATCCTGTGCGTGATCCCGATCCTTGGACGCCGTGGTACACAATAATAACACAAATTATAAAGTTTCGCCTGCGACTTTTTCTTCCCCAACATTGGTGGGATCGAATCGCATTTGTACTGTCTCGCCCAGGAGCTAATTGCACGAGGCCACAAAGTCGTGATCCTAACGCACTCGTACACGGACACAAAATCCAACAATAAAAACAAAAGCGACGCAGTCCGTGCTCGCACCGGCGTCCGATGGCTCACCAATGGACTTAAAGTCTACTACATTCCACAAGTCACCTTCTCGTCGCAAGCCACGATCCCGGCCCTTTTTGGAAGCGTTGCACTGTTTCGTGACATTGTGGTGCGCGAGCAAATCGACATTGTGCATGGTCACCAGGCGTTCTCGGCTCTGTGCCTCGAGTCCATCATCCACGCACGCACCATGGGTCTCTCCACCTGCTTCACCGACCATTCGCTGTTTGGATTCAAGGACGTGGGCGCGATTGCCATCAACAAGGTCCTCAAATTCGCACTGAGCGACATTGACCATGTCATTTGCGTCTCACACACGTCGCGCGAAAACACGGTGTTGCGCGCTTCGCTCGTACCGCATACGGTCTCAGTGATTCCGAACGCCGTGATTGCGGACGCATTTCGCCCCGATCCTGACAAGGTTGATCGCAACTGGAGTGCGTATTCCAACTTGATTTGTGCTCGTGGCATGACCTGACCATTGCAACAACAATAGTTACCATCGTCAGCGTTACAAGGCTCGTGTACAACAAGGGCGCCGATCTGCTTGCTCAAGTGATTCCGCTCATTTGCGCAAAGCACCCAGACGTGCGGTTCCTTATTGGTACGTCCCCTTTTTTTTCGATAGTTGTGTGTGTGCACACTGACAGTAAACCTAATTTAAAGCTGGCGACGGCGTAAAACGCGTTGATCTGGAGCTTGTCCGCGAGCGAAATGTCCTCCAGGACCGGGTAACACTGCTTGGAGCCGTCCCCCATGGAGCGCCTGTCCGAGCGGTGCTCAACCAAGGGCAGATCTTTCTCAACACGTCGCTCACGGAGGCCTTCGGGACCGCCATGGTGGAGGCAGCGGCAGCCGGGCTGCACGTCGTCTCTACCTGTGTGGGCGGCGTACCCGAGCTGCTGCCGCCGGACCTGCTGACGTTTTCCGCGCGCACCGCCGCGCCCGATCTGGTGGCGGCACTGGACGCGGCGATTGCGCGGGTACGTGCGGGCGACTGGGATCCGTGGGAAACGCATGCGCGCGTGCGTGGGATGTACTCGTGGACCGATGTGGCCGAGCGCACCGAGACCGTGTATATGGGGATGGTAGGTAAGCCCAAGCCCGAGTGGTTGCACCGGCTGGCATTGTACCGCACCGGTGGCACCGTCGCTGGCTGGCTGTTTGTTATGGTGGCAGCGATCGACGTGATGGTCTTTGCGATGCTCGACTGGTGGAGGCCACGGCGCGAAATTGAGCTGGCCCCGGAATTCGACGTGGCCCGGTGGCGGCGCGAGCGCGAGCGCGGGGCCACTGTGAATGAATGACACTTCTCTCTGTCTCTTTGACGCGTTTAAATTTCGTCAAGGATGGATTCGGACAGGTCCTGCGAGGAAGAGTACGACGGTCTGGCCCACGCCCTCCCACATTTTTTCTTTTATACCTACTGCTCGCTACCGCGGCCGCGCGCGCATCCTGCCAAATTTCGCAGCAAATATATTCAAAATTGACAACAAAACTCAGTATCCAGCTCTTTGAATCGGCACTGGCCCTCCTGCAGCACCAGCATGCAAAGGTAAAACGCGACCGCGAGACGCTCTTGGCCCTGCGCGAACGCGTCTATAGTGATACGCGTGGGCTGATCACCGATCTCGCAAATGGGGTATGGTTAATTGTGATTCTCGCGTGTGCATGGCCGCGGGCGGCTCTCAGAAAGCACGAGCACAAGAGCAATCCACTGGTCCTCTAACGCTATTTTTTTTTACTCGTGCACATAGTCGCTGGACATTCCCGCGCCGCGGCAAATACCGTTTACGCCAACGCTGGAGTGGGTCCTTGCCAATCCGCGGTACCCTACGCTCGCGCCGAGCAGTGTTGCTCTTCCGGCATTCAGGGTTCGTTGTATAGGTGCTTTTGACGTGCAACTTGCTGGATGAAATGACTTTTTTTGTTGGCAGGATTACCCACTACGGCCGCCAGTGAATGGTCCTGATCCACATACCCCGTCGGCGGTAGCTGCAGCAAGCGCGCGGATCAGGTCCCGCACCGCGAGTCCAGTAAAACCGCTGGCAAATGGAGGATCGCCACAACGACAACCACCACCACCACTGCCTCCACCGCCACCACCCTTACCGCCTGGTTCATGGCTCAGCAGCAGCTATTCTCCCATGCGATCGCGGTCTCAAACACCCGTACAGCACCACGCGGCACCGTATTCCCCATCTGCCCCTCCTCTTCCTCCTCCTCTTCCGGCACCAGTAATCGGCGGTCCCATGCCCCCATTAGGAGGACTAGGAGACGAGTCCCAGACGGCAGAGCAGCTTCGACGAGCGCGCCGAGCAGCTGCCGAACGCATCCGTCGGTCTCGCGCGCGTGACGCGGCGGCGCTGGCCAACAACAACCTCCCGTCGGGCCGATTGACCGGCGCGCAGTACTTGACGGCACCCGCGGTCTCGATGGGCCGAGTTCCGGACGACGAGATGAACCGGAATGGCGCTCGACATGAGCCGGAACCGGCGGCGGCAGCGGCGACAGAACTGAAACGGGGCCGAGGACGACCAAAAAAGTTAAAGTCGCGGCGGAAACTCGACGACGAGGAGATGGAGGGAGCGGCCGACCACCAGAAGCAGAGGCCTCGGCCCAAGGTCGCGCGACAGCGCATGTGCAATGGGTGCGCGGACGACTTGGAGTCGGTTTTTTACTCGTGCAATGAGTGCAGTGTCCGGCTCTGCGAGCCGTGTTACGATGAGCGGCAGTACTTTACTCGAGGTACCACACTTTTTTTATCATCTGCCAAGATCGGGTCTCACCTTATATTTTTGTAGCTGGACATGAGGCGGACCATACATTTACGAGGCGATCATGACACCTGGGACCGGCCAGTTGTCCAAATCTAAAACCTTTACATAAACAAAAAAAAAGACACTTGTACACTTGACTCTGTGCATTGATTTCATGCCTGCGCCTGCCCTGCAAACGAGTGGCCGCTGTAAGCAGTGACCTTGGGCCGCTCCCATACCAAGACGCGGCCCCGCTTTTCAGCGACCAGAGCTGCGTCCGGGGTAAACACGAGCGACCAGAGCGGGAGCGCGGAAATCGTTTCGCTCTATCCAAATATACGAGCATCAGTATCAGAAAGGAAGAAAAGTAAAAGAAGAAAGAAGACGAACCATGATCGGCTCCATGATCAGCGACTCGCACGCTGCCAAAGCGGGATGCACCAGATGCTCGGGCTTCCCTGGCTGCGCTGCGGTGGGCCCGGCGACCGACCCTCCTGACATGGCGCGCGCGCGCATCGTGTCGGTAAACGACGCCGACCGCATGGTGCTGGCCGGGATCTTGCCCATGCGCGAGTGGCCCTTGACGGGAAAGTCCCAGAATCTGTTTACAAGATAAATGAGAGGACGCTAACACGTGTAAAACAAAAACAGATACATACAGGAGCTTCCCGTCCTGGCCAACTGAGCCAAATCGGTAATTGCGCGAATCGCACCGCCACACGTCAAAGGCGATCTGCGACACCCACGACGTGTGCCCGCGGCACCGCGCAATGAGCCTGCGCTCCTTGAGGGAGTAGACCGAAATCAGATCATCTTGCCCGCCCGTCTGCCATTCAATTCATTTGAGTCTCTTGCTGCAAAAAAAATAATCAAAAAAAGGAACGAACCACAATGAGCTTGCCATCCGGGCTCCACGTCACGCAAAGGAGCCCACCGTAAAAGCTCTTGTAAGTGTCCATGATCCTGAAAAATCACAGCAAGTCAGCCTTTGATTTTGCAACAAAAAAGAAGTAAAAAAAAGGACAAACGAACCGCTCTTCAGCAAAGTGAACGACGCGCAGACTCCCGCCCAAAGACGCCAGAGCGACGTGCATCCCATCGGGCGAAAATGCCACGTCCGACACGGACCTGCCTGTGCCGTACACAAACTGTCCGATCCGCCAGCAACTGACGGGATTGTGCTTGTGCGCCTTCCGCGGCTTGAACACCTCGAACCCTTCGGCCGCGCGCTGCTCCACAAGCTCGTCCACCACCAACGACGCATCGAGCGACTTTTCCTTGGACGGCGTCGTCTCTTTACCCGCGGTTGGTTCCATCTCGCGGTCCTCGCGGTCCTTGTCGAGCACCAGCACCACGCCGTCCGAGAAGGACGCTACAAACAGACACTCGGACCCGGGCACCCACGCCACTTGCGTCACGGCCTTGTTGTGCAGGGCATGGGTCTTGTTGAGCCGGTTGTACTTGTGGTGCACCGCATCGTACCACAAAATGTCGCCCGTGGAAAAACCGAGCAGAACGTCCAGGCGATCGGTGGCCAGCGTGTGACGGTTGATGGCCATGCACGTTGGAATGGCGCGGACAAGGTGCAGCCGTGAAATGATCGTCTGTGTAAGGGGGTTACGTTATTGCTTTGTTCTGTTGCAAAATCAACAGCGACTATTGTATGTACCGTGCGATCGGCCTCGTCCATCCACAAAAAGGATCGACCAAGGGTCATGGTCAGCCAAGAGTGGACCGTCGGTGCTGGTGCTGCAGCGGTGACGTTCAGTGGCGCGTCGGCGATTGCTGCCAGCGAGCCTGAAGAGGCGCTGTGGTGCGTCGGCGCGGCCAACGACGACGAAGAAGCGGCGTGAACGTTGGACTTGGACGAGCTCCTGGAAAAGAACCCGCGCTTCTTCTCCTTGACAACGGTTGCTGCCTCGGGAGCGGCCGTAGCGGTGTCAGTGGCAGGCGCGGCAGTGCCGGTAACAGCTGACGACGACGACGAAGATGTGGTCGATGGTGCCGGGTGCGGAGGGGAGGGCGGAAAAGCGGCGGTGGAGGTAGTGGTGGTGGTGGCGGTTGAAGGGGGCGGCGTGGGGTTGAAGGTGCTGTCACCCAGGTTGTGTAGCACCAGCGGAACCGACGCCTGTGTGCAGTCGCGGAGCACGACCGGCAAGTTGTCCAGGGCCTGCAGCCGCGCCACAAACGTCGACCCGGACTTGCCAATGATCGACTTGGCCTTGTTGCCCCGGCGCGAAACGGTGCCAAACAGGCCGCCGAGCCGCGAGGACTTTTCACCGCCACCTGGATTGGTTTGGTTACCATAGTCGCCGCCAGGGTGCGACGAGGATGGCACCAGCGGGCCGTTGACGTCGGCAAACCCGGCCGATCCGCGGCGAAGCGAGAGCATCACTGGGCTCATGGGCACGGTGGTGGAGACGGTCGAAAAGTCGCCGCCACTGACGCCCACGGGCAGGCCATTCAAGTTCGAGTCGCTCGAGAACGACATGGCCGACCGGGACCGCGACAGAGATGCAAAGCCCCCCGGCGATAGGGGCACCTTCTCCGATACGCCCACGTTCGGGTGCACCAGCACCGCCAGCCGGACCGGCGTGTCGCGCTCGGCCGCGGTCCAGCCCACGTACGCCTTGGGGTCCGGGTGGATCGTCGCCACTAGGCTGTACTGACCTTCAGGCGCCGAGATGGCCTGGGTGGGCGGCGGCGGGGCGGGCGTCAGCGATTGGATGGCGGTCATGGCAGCGGCCTTGTTGGCAGCCAGCGCTTCGACTGACGATGGCGGCAGACGGTACGCAGGGTTGGCGCCCGAGGCCGCACTGGCGATTCCAGGTGGCAACCAGCTCATGATGTTTTATTTCTGGTTATTCAATACGGTCGAGTCCGGTCATCGCAAAGAGAAGAAAATTTAATTGCACAGCAAAACACTCAAATTACAGGGCCAGGACAGCGGCCATGGCGGCAACACCAACGGCCACCAGCGAGCCCGAGACGGCGGACGACGCGCCGTTACCGGTGCCCTTCGTGTCCGAGGCAGTGTACACCTTGGGGAGCGGGGGCGCGTACGTGGTGCCCGACTTGGCATCGGCCACAACAGCGTCGGTGTAGTTCGAGTACATGCCGTACGCGAAGTCGGCCTGCTTGGTGTCGTACTTGTTGTCCGAGTAGTAGTCGGCCGGGGGCTGGGGCAGGTAGTACGTGTCCTTGGGGGCCACGTACGGGCACGACGGCTTGTAGTACACGTCGCCGGCCGGGGTGCACGACGCCTGCGCGGCCGACGACGTGGTGGTCGAGGTGGCGGCGGTCGAGGTCGCGGTGATGGTGGTGGCGTCCGGCAGGGTCGACGTGACAGTGACCAGCGCGGTCGACACGGTGGTGGCGGTGATGGTGATGGTCTTGATCACGGTGGCGGTGCCGTCCACAGCGGCGCTGGTCGACGTGATGTAGGTCGGGAGCGTGCGGAGCTCGGTCTTGGTGATGGTGGTGACCTTGGGCGCCGCGGCGGTGGTGGTGGTGGCGGTGGTGGTCGTGGTGGTCTTGGTCGGCACCGGCTTGGCCGAGGTGGCGGGGCACTCGGGCACCTTGGGCCAGCCCTGGGCGGGCGCGTACTTGACGCAGATCTGCTCGCACGAGAACACGTCCGAGGCCTTGGAGTTGAGCGACTTGTAGGGCGCGTCGTCGTACTTTTGGTTCGGGTGCGCGTCCTGGTACAGCTGGTGCAGGTAGTCCACGTAGGCAATGTGCAGCGTGTAGGTGGGGTCGATCACGGCCTTGGCGTCCGACCAGCACTGGCCGGCCTTGCCGCCAATGTACGCCTTGGGGATGGCATGCACCACGTTCTTGACGATGGCCAGGAAGTCGGCGTAGTTGTCGGTCTTGGCGATCAGGTACGACAGCTCGGCGGGCGACGGGAAGCGGGGCGCCTGGGCCTTGTCCTTGCTCGAGTAGGCGACCGAGTAGCCGTTGTCGGGGTTGAAGCCGCGGATGATGCACGAGCCGTCGCGCAGCTTGGGGGTCGAGTAGGGGCCGTCGGGAATGCTATCTCATTTGAATGGGTGGCGTTTTGTTAGTGACGGTTCGCTGCATTACTGAGA
>MU624794.1:7880-23446 GCA_025349905.2 Blastocladiella britannica
TCAGCTGCTTGGTCACCTCGAATACACGGCGCATCGTGTCGTGGGCGGTGGCCTGGGCGCGGGCCTTGTCGTCGCCAAAGGTGGAGGCGATCTGGCCTTGGACGGATGAGGATGCTTGTTCGGCTGACGACGACACTTTTTCTTTATGTTTTTTTTTTCACGGCGACAGTGTGAGTGAATGGATGAGGCAATGAGGGGTTTAGTGCCTTGAACATACCACCGAGTCCTTGGGCGGCCTTGGTGCCGTGCTCGATCATCTCTTGGACGAGGTTCCCCTCGTTCTCGTCCTCGACCAGGGCCTTGCTCGACTGCAGGAACGTCTCGAGATGGCCGACGGCGCCGGCGCCGGTGCTGGAGAGAGGCGTGTTCTTGAGGGCCCTGAGCAGCGCGGATTCTTGCACGTCGTCGATGGTCGACGCGACTGTTTCCTTGTTATTTCAGTCATGGATCGTGTATTTAGATGAAATGATCTACGTACCATCCGCGTTGGACGGAAGCTCGGTCGAGGGGAGCTCGAACTCGGTCGCCGAGGGAAGTTTGGACTTGGCCCAGGTGGCAATGTGGTCGGAGGCGGTGGAGACCGTGTCCCCCTTGTCGCCCTTGCCCTGATCGGAGTGGATCTCGGCCGAGGCCCAGCCCTGCCCCTTGTCTTTCTGTCGCTGATGCTGTTCCTGATCGGCTACGTGCGGCGGATTCGCTTGCGGCTGGCGAACGGGTTTGCGGGTAGGCATTTTTGATTACTTGTGGTTTTGGTGTGGATATTTGGTGTGGGTATGCTTGCAGTGAGGTCAACTGAAGAGGAAAAAAAAAAGAGTGGGTAAGGTCCCGCTATTTGAATGGGCAGAAATAGCGATCAGTTTTTGAGACAGGCATCAAAGACATACATCTGGCAGAACTTGCGACAGTTCCGCATAACATCCAACTGAACTCGACCAAGTCAGAGAACAGTCTGTTAAGTGGGGTTGAATTCCCAAACACGGAACGAATTCACTGAACGAAATCGCCAAAACTTGCGCAAATTCTCTGAGCATTTTTTTACCAATCCCGAAAGAGAAGCGAATTCTGCAGCACATGCATCCGGCGGGGCATCTCGACTTGACCCTTCAGCAAGCAGCGATAGTCCGTCCGTAATCGATGTTTTGGGCGAGTTTTACAGATGGATTTGTGCACAAATCCTCTAGATTCATGCCCGAATGTCAAGCAAGGGTCGAGTGCTGGCCTCGACTGTCGTTAGAGGGAAATTCCCCATGTGTGCTTCAGTGCTCTTTGGCCTCGACGTCGCTCTGCTCCAGTGTTTTTAGTGCTACTAGTGTGATGTTAAATTATTTCCCAGCTTTTGAAATATTTATGCTTTTCCCATCGCCACTCTTTTTGTCGAAGATTGGTGTTGCTTTCCACCTGCACCCCGAGCTCAAGAACCGCAAAATTGCTCAGATCCGGGTCGGCATTGCAGCCTCAGCAGCCACACGCCCTTGCTTGCAAATACATGTTTGCCACTGATTCTATTTGCGCCAGGATCCGCACCCGCGCCTTTTTCACTTGGACTGCTCATGGTCGCAGGCGTCGCGCTCGATAGGACTGAAAAAAATCAGTGGCACGAGTCCAAGTCGGCCTCTTTTCCCACAAGCTCACCACCCTTTCGGCCGCGGTCCGCAATTAAGAATGGCTCCCGCGGAGCAACTACACCTCCCGGCTGGTGTCGGATCCCGTCTGATCGCGCGCCCACAGCCGAAAGGCGCGTCCACATGCAGCTGACCCGGTTGTTGTCACCCGCGCCGCGTTCGCACCCGAACGCGTCTGCTGTCGCGATGGTGGCCGGCTCTCCCTGATGACATCGAACAGGAGACAGTGCGGGTAATGCAGCAGCTGGGGTAATCCCCGTCCGTACTTGACGGCAAGTATCGGGTCATTGTCGCGAAAACCGCGCGCGAGGACCACAGTAAGGACTGGTGGGGCCCGGTGCTTTAGAAGCACATCCAGCACTGACGGTGCATCTTCTGGCGTGCTGGAGGAGCCGTTGAGGTCATTCATTTTTCTTTTTTTTTGAATGGGAAAATATGAAGCGAGCGGACTACAGCTCCTGTGAACCAACATAACCATGCCGCAAAAGGGACAGATCCCAAAGGCAACCCTTTTGTCCGTCGACGTCGACAATGCCCGGAGTGTCTCGGTCTGGTGTTGTCATTGATGCTGCTCTCAATCATGGTCCTTTATAATCATAAAAAAAGGACGAGCGAGTGCTATCTCGACTGCAAGGCATGACAAAATGCATGATCGTTGGCCGGATCGGATCTCTTCGTGAGGATTTGTCGTAGACGACCTCCAATCATAATCTGGAACTGCTTGAACAATTGAATGGAATCAAAGCTGCTCTGACGGCGACGATACCGATTATGAAGCGCTGCTTCCGACGCCAAAGCGAGCGCGGACTACCGCAACGCGTGGCCGAGGTGGGTCCGCGCCGGCTTCCCGTCACAAAATCGATGCCAACAATGCACCCGACCTGGAACCGGAAGCCATTGACGAGCCCATCCTGCCGGCCGTCGACCCAGCGTATTTCCATCCAGCCGATATGGCTGGCGCTGCCGTCGTGCTCCCAAGCTTTCCGCGCATGCTTCCTGCAGCTCCCATGGCTACTGGAGACATTCCTGCCGCCGAAACGGATGGTATGTGCGCTCGGCCAATGCAGCATTCTGCATGAAATAGCTCATAAACTTCATAGCAACAGACGTCTTTGTGGGTGCTTGCGCGGTCATGTCCTCAATGCAGCTTGTTGTCCCACTGGAATTTGTCTCCCCTAACGGAACCTATATTAGCCCTGCCGAGGCGGTCCTTGGCGAGGTCGAGCCATTTGACATTGAGCCTGTCAGCGTGTGCACACGCTACCGGATTACGAAACAGGGACGGGCCATACACCAATCGCGTTCTCGTCAACATCTATTGGAGCGGGTCCTCACTCTTGAAATGGAAAACAGCTGGACAAGCGCGATCGGTCCAAGTGCGCCGATTCTATGCTGCCGGTACTCGCGAGGCCGTGCTTGCGCAGCAGTTTGGCGACCCGATGGCAACGACTCCCGGCCGTGGGATCATTGGAGCAGTGGAACTGGGTCGGCGCAATCGGTTCCCACCCCTATGGTCTGGACTTGGCGCTGCGAGGTCGGCCGATGCTCTCCCGTTCAAATCTTGATGGGGCAAGCGAGAATCTTAATAGAAGCCAGAGGTGATATGTATTATTCAATTTATTTATTTTCACACGTCCATATACCCCGCCTCGTGCGCGAGATCAACCACCACCGGCCATTTCTTGCTCATTCCGCGGATCTGGTACGCGTAGTTGGCCGACGGCTCGCCATGCACGCGCTGCTCCTCGAACGCAATTTCCATCACCAACTTGGCCATCTCTGGCCGCTCGTTGGCCATGGCGGTAGCAACAATGCCCACCCAATTCTTGAGTCGCGCCGGCTGCCACCCCTCCGGCGCGGGCGTCACGTTCTTGATCACGTCCAGACGCATTTGCCACAGCCACGTTGGGGTGTGCGCGGTAAAACTGACGATCGGAAGCACCACGTCAGGTGCCAAGATGCAGACTCGTGCCGCCACCCATAGCGGGAGCTGCTCGCTGTGCCGGCCGGGGTCAATGGGCAGCGCCGCCACCGCCGACGCCGTGCGCAGGTCGGCGGACCATGGATCGTCGACCTTCTTGTTTGAATCAGCTGTAGACGATGACCGGCGAGCACTCAACCACGCGCGCGTGCCGCGCACAATCAGGTCGCGCACGGGCCCGCTTCCCGTACGCGCGTCCATCGTGGGTGGGAGCATGCGGTCCAGCACGTACTGCCACGTAGGCCACCCGACCGGTGCCAGGCCGACGGCGAGCGTGGGTGCTGGTTCCTGGGACGCGTCCGAGTAGTCGAGGTTGGGCATTTCGCGCGCAAACAAGCTGAACATGCGGAACCGCTGGACCGGCGCGAGGGAGTCGATGGCCGCCCATGCAGACGCGCCGCAGTCGCCCGGGTCGCAGAGCACACGCAGCATGAGCTTGCCCAAGCCGTTGGTGCGCACGTTGTGGACGGCGGCCGCACCTGCCTCCTCCTCGGTGACCCCCTCGTTGCCGCCCTTGGCGCCAAACTGCTGGATCACACGCATCGCTAGCACCTTGTGATCTACTTTATCCTGGACGCCCTTCACGGAAACCAGAGTGCTAATGAACCCGGGCCGCTCGTAGTGCTTGGCAATGATGTCGGCAAACGACTCGGGCCACAGATCGTAGGCGAGCTTGATGGCGCAGCGCACATCGGATGCATGGCACTCCATACCTTTTTCATTTTGTTTTTGGGTAAGTGCTCCTGTTGTTTGTTCGCCCGTTGAAAAAAAATAATAATAATAAAGAGAGACGATACCGTAGTCAATCAGTCCAGGCAGGCCGCCGTCAATGAGCGGGCAAAGCGACTCGATCATCGGCAGCAAGTTTGCTCCGGCCGGCCCACGTGCCAGGTACGGAAATGTATTGCGCGGCGTGAGAATGCGCAGCTCGGCAAAGACCGGCAGCAGGTCGTAGTGGCCCTTGCTGGTCCAGCCCCAGAGAGCGTTGACCAGAAAGTGGAACTGGGACACGCGGTCGTCAATGTCGGTGACCGCCAAGATCCGCGGCTTGTCGTACTCGAGAAAGAAGGTGCGCACGGTGGCGTACTCAGCCGCGGTCGCGACCGCCATCGACAGTGGACCACTCACGTGCAGCGGGTACACGTACCCATGGGCCAGCAGCCACTCCCACGTGGGCACGACCCGGCGTAACGTCGAGAGCTGGATCAGCGACTGCATGAAAAACGACGTGGGCATTTGGAACGACAGGAACGCTGTCAGCGCCTGTGGATCGACACCGAGCTCGGCCACCAGGTGGTCCAGGACGTCGACGCGGCCCTCGGCGGCGGCCATCACCGCCCAGTGCGTTGGCAATGTGATTTCCTCGGTCAGAAGCTCGGCACCCCACCCGTCATCACCCGCGCGTGCCACCGACAGCGACTGCCGCGTCGAGCTCCGGTCGTCAATTCCCAGCCGCATCCACAGCGCCACGGGCGCCTTGGCGGTGGTCAGGGTCGGCAGTAACGCAGCGAGTCGGCGCGTCAGGTCCTTGAACCGCTCCAGTTCGCTCGTGAGCAAAAACAGACTTGGGAGTTGCAGCGCCTCGGGAAAGGGGCGAAGCCGTGGCGCCGCCAGCTGTGCGGCCAGTGCGTCCGGGGTATCGAATTTCCAGCTGATCCACTCGTCGGCGACGGCCACACATGGCGCATCCCACGCACGCACCACCTCGTCCAGGGGCGTGTCAGCAATAGATTGAAACCGGTGAGGCCGCAGCAGATAGTCCACGACCGCAGGCACCGCGAACGGGGACGGACCAAGTTTCAGGTCGTCGGCCGGCAGCTCGAGGCGTTCCAGGATTTTGCCCTCGCGGTCGAGCAGCGCGCGAATGTGCCGCTTCATCAGCCAGGTGGCGGGGGTAGGCAGGCCGCGGGTGTCCGGGTACTCGGAGCTGTCCATAATGGCGGGGCTCGACCACCACTCGCCCGGGACCACGTCCATGATTGATGCGTCTGACGCAGCCAAGATGGCGTGGGACCATGCAAGAGGGAGAACCGGGTCGTCGCGGGCCACATGGGCAAGCAGGGCAGTTGACGCGAGAATAGAGGCTTTGGGTGTTGCTGCAATCAAGACCCCGGCCACCAGCTCGGGCGGGAGATGCGTCAAAGGTGCCTCGTCTACATTTTTCTCTTCCATTTTTTTTTCTTTACTTTGCTTTTCAAAAAAATGGATATTCCTTTCGTACTTGACTGCATCTTGCTCTTTGCGACGCACAGGGCATATACGCTCGCGACTGGTCTCGAGCTGCTCAATGTCACTGTGCCGTTCAAAATCCCAACAACACACCAAGCATTTGTCAACTGACTTGTGCCCAAACTAAAGCTGGGCGAAACTGGACAGCTGGAACTGCTTCAGCGACTAGAAGCCTTCTCAGATGTCGGCTTTCTACCTCCTCCAAGGTGCCGCGAACTCCGGCCATGTGCACGTGATTGACTGGGTCAGCACCTTCTGTCCCATCAACCAGCCCATATCCAGACCCCCATGCCGTGGCTGCCAACATCGATTCTCCACATGTTCGCTTGCACTACTGCCCAGCAGGCGCACATCCACCTTCTCGAGTGATGCAAGGTCCATTGCAGCAGTGAGTTGAGTGCGATTCTAAGCACTGTCTGACACGCCCGGGCGGGTTGGAGAGGCACTGCAGCCTGAAAAGGAGTCAAAAATGGATGAAAAACAGTGGTGTTTAGCCAGCAAGTGACTCATGACACAAGGCCCAGGATGTGGCCCTGTTTGCAAGTACCCTTTTTATTATGCCAGCCCATGCTGGCGGCCCACACGGTTCGATGGCATTCCACAGTGCCACAACAATCACATGACCTCTCCACGCATTCCCCACGGTTCCACCACATGTGACGCCATGATCGTCACGCCTGTGGGAATACTGCGCTCGCACTGGTGTGCAGTGTGACCCATGCTATGATCCCAAGTCTGCACTGATATCCATCCGGACAAGTGATCTTGATGCCACCAAGTGGTGGTACATGATGCATTGTGTTCATGGCACTGCTTTTCCATCAGCAGAGGAGCTTGGTGGAGTGAGGCCCTTAAGGTTCCGGCATTGCTTCAATGAAATTACATTTTTTTTGTTGTTATTGTTGCTGCTGTTGTTCACGATTTGTACGCTCAGTCGATGCAAGGAATGTCACCCAGCACTGATCCAGTCTACTGCAGCAGAAGGGGGCAGCGTGACTTTTGGCCCGTTGTTGTCCCTGATCCATGTTTCTCTTTTAAAGTCAAATAATTTGATTGTGACATCCCTGAATATTTCGCTTGTGCTTGATCGTATACCGCTGTTTGCAGCGCACAAGTCGTACTCGCTCGCGGCCGATCTGCACTTCTTGCGTGTTGTGCAAGGGAGTATCAAGATATATGTATTTTTTACCTCGCGATCAGTGACTCAATGACTCCCCCGAGTCTACAACCTAGTTTAACGTAAGACAAATGGATCTCCATTCAAGTCCGTGCGCGTCTATTGAATACAAGAGGATCAAGCGTTTTGAGTCGATAGTGGGATTGGAATGTCTGCAGCTTTTTGCTGTTGGATGAGCGAACAAAAACTCGAAGGCCGCACACTGGATTCAAAGCGGTCCTGGCACTCCCTCCCTTCCTCGCTTGAGAGCCCACGCTTGGTCGCCGTCATCCATCCAACACCAATGACCCGCGATTATCAACTCATTGTCGCCCTCGGCATGCACGCATTCCCCCAAAAAAAAATGAATTCCGCCATCGCTCAGCCACTCTTGATCGATCACCCAAAGATTTCGGCACGGCGTACTCGGGATACGCATGGAACACCCGTGAACTGACCGCCGAGACCATGAGTCCCGAAACCGCGATGAGCAATGTTCGGTCCAAATCCGACTGGGCCGGCGCTCCAGGGGGCAAACCATACCCCAAGACCCGGTCGGCGGTCATTTACAGCGCCACTACGAAAGAGATCAAGCTCTGGGGCCACGCGGCCGTTGCCAAAGCTCGGCACATGAAAGACGACGAAAAGGACAAGCTGATTTACATTGATCGGGTCAAGCTGCTTCTGGACGAGGCGTGGCTTGTGACTGACGAGGGCCGAGAGCTGCTGCGCCGGTTGAACAAGACGACGGACGAGGCGATCGCGGAGCTGTTGCAGATGCTCGCTGAAAGCGTCAAGGTGGAGGTCTGCAGTGCAGAGAAGATGCACGTTTTCGTGTTTTTTTTATTGATACATGGCATCTGACGGTACATGACTTGAGAGCAGGGATCTCAACTTTCACCGCGTCGAGTGGGTCCTCACGGTGCCCGCCATATGGTCCAACAAGGCCAAGTCGCAGATGCGCAAGGCCATGTTTCTGGCCGAGCTGATCCCGAGCGAGGACTCGGAGAACCTGCTGCTGTGCTTGGAACCAGAGGCGGCGCTCATTTCGGCCGCTTCCACGTCGGCCGACGTCATGTCGGGGGACAATGTCCTTGTCGTTGATTCTGGTACCCATTTTCTTGACGTTATTGTTCATTGGCACCAACGAGCTGACACAACTTAATAAATAGGCGGCGGCACGGTCGACTTGGCCGCATTTGGAGTCAAGCGCACTCCCGGCACCAACAAGCTGTGCTTTGAGGAACTGACCAAGGGCACCGGCGGCGTCTTCGGATCCATGATCCTCGATGCCCACTTCGAAGCGTACCTGGGATCGGTGATTGGCGAAAAGCTCTGGCACCTGGTTCGCACGAATGTGGCCGCGTGGACCAAGATCCTCGACCAGTGGAACGCGGTCAAGACGAGCTTTAGCGGCGACACGGCTATGGACTCGGCCGAGATCGATATTCCCAGGGCCGCGTTCCAGGCACTGGGTGTGACCCGGTCCGATTCCGTACGTGACAAGCTGCGCAACCACAACGTCGAGATGAACGAGTCGTTCCTGCACGAAAAATACGACGATAGCGACGACGAGGAGGAGGACGACGTCGAGTTCTTGCTGTTGACACCCGTCATCATCAAGCAGCTGTTTGACAAGGTGGTCGATGGGATCGTCAAGTTGACCATGGACGTGATCGCCGACTGCGTTGGTGCCAACAAGACCATCACCAAGGTCTTGTGCGTGGGCGGATTTAGCGACAACCAGTACGTCTTCTTCTTTTGCCGTTGTCTGAGGAAATGATTCTCAATACGTTGAAATAGATACCTCGTGAAGCGCGTTCGCGCTGCTGCCCAAGCAACGTACCCAGTATTCGCGTCCTGGTACCTGCGTTGCCCAGCCAGGCGGTGCTGATTGGCGCAGGGCTCTACGGTTTGTCATTACTTTTTAAATGGCACGATGTACGATCCATGGATTGACTTACCTTCATTTACATTTCAGGAGTGGCCCCAAACAGGTTCCAGTCGCGCATCCTCCGTCACACGCACGGCTTCGAAACATTAATTTCTGCTGGCAGTCTCCACTGGAATGGCTTCGACACCTCACGCCTTGACATGTACACCAAGCCGAGTGATCCGGCGTTTTATTTCAATGGGTATGTTCCCCTTAAGATGCGTCTCGGGAAAAAACATGTCTCACCGTCCATTCCAAACTTTCTAGATTTTCATCCATGGCCAAGGTCGGCGAGTCCGTTGCGCTGGACGAGATCCGGACGACTATTGTCCGCCCTTTCACAATGGAATGGTCAACGATCTGTGTTACGGTTTACATGACCAACGATCGCGACCCCAAAGTTGTCACTAGCGCGCGTTGCCGCCAATTGGGTAGCATCACGCTGCCTGTCGACACCAGCAAGGGGGAAAACCAGCCATATGAAGTTCTGGTGTGTTGTTCCTTTTGTTTTTCTTTCCGTGACCATGAATCGTCACTGACACAAGAGAACCATTGCTGTGACTTCCAGTTCAAGTTTGGAACGACTGAAATCAAGACGCAGTTTAAGAACGTCGCGACGGGCCAGGTGAAGCATGTGATGCTCGAGTTTGCGTGAGTGGAGCTCGGGCGTTGTATATATATTGTACCTCACTCGATCGGCTATTCATATGATGTCTTTTTGAATTGGGATCTCAGCGTTGCGATCGCCAGCAGAGGTCTTTTCTTTTCGGCGCCGGATCACACAAGAACTGTTCTTTGGGTCCAAAATACAAGGGAAAATGATATCCGATATCGCCAACATAATTCTGGCCCTCGCCGCCCAATACACGTCAGAAAAGTTTGAGGACGCAGTGCACCTTCTCCTTGTCCTGCCGTACACTTACGTTCCCGACGTACTTCGCGTCATCCTCGCCGTCCACCCGCACACCTTGGCTGTACCAGCAATGACGCTACCCCACTTGCGCCCGCACTGTCCACGGTTCGACGTGCACGAACACCTGGCCGAGATCTTTCAAGCCGCGGTCCACCGCGGCGACACCGAGCAAACCCAGCACTTGATGGACACGATTCCACAACCGGTCTGGGACCGGCAGCGGTCGTTCCTGTTATCGTTCTATTTCCGAACCGCCGCGGCGTCGGGCCAGCTGTCCATGCTTGACTGGCTATGGTCTACGTTTGTCGAGTCTGGGAAAATGTCGGCGGCCGACGCGCTGGAAAAGATCCCGGGCGCGTACTTTGGGCACCTGTCGGATGACCGCCAGATCGCGGGCCTTGAATGGTGGCTTCGGGCCAGCAACGGGACCCCTTTTTCAGTCCAGTCATCCTCGACGATCTGGACAGCGTACATTTTATCGACGGCAGCAAGTGCGGGCCGGGTGGAAATCTTGCAGTGGTGGCTCGAACACTACGCGCCGCTGTGGACTTTGGCTAACACTACCCGCGCGTACTACGCGGCGTCGGTGGGGGACCGGATGGACGTGGTCGAGTGGATCACGAGGAACGTGCAAGGTGGGCAGTTCAGGATCGCGTACAGCGCCAATGGGATGATGGCTGTCAATGGCGAGGACGTTTCGAGTTTCGCGGATCGGTTGGCTGAATTGGCCGCGCTCAACAAGGTCGGGATGATGGACTGGTGGTGGGCACGCATCATCGAGCACGGCTTTCCCGTTCCGAGAATTTCGAAAGCAGTCACGGACGCGTGTAAGGCCGGATCGATGGCGGCGCTCGAATGGCTGTGGGACCGCTCACTTCGAAATGATGAGATGAAGTTTCCGCGCATTAAAATGCAGTGGTGTGGTGACCGCTTCGACGTGTTTCGGTGGGCATTCGCCAAAAACGTCTTGTCCCCAATGCTCCAGCCCTCTTCTCTACAACCTTTGGCGCTGGCCTCCGCACAAGGCAACCTCGACTTTTTAACCTGGTGGGTTGCGCAAGGCGACGTGCTGCCCCCTATCCCGAGCAAATGGATCGTGCAAGAGGCCAGCCGGTGCGGACAGCTTGGCGTATTGGACTGGTGGTTTGCGCATACTCCTGAGTTTACATATGACACGACCGCGCTCAGCCTGGCGTCGACGCACAACCGACTTGCGGTCTTGGACTGGTTCTGGGCCAAAAAGAGCGACTCGATTCCGTTCACGCACTCGAAGCGCGTTCTCGACGCGGCCCTGGCGCACGGGCACCGCGATGTTGCCCAGTGGTGGATGGACAAGGTCCCAGCGTTGAAGGTCCATGCGCCGTCGATGCATGCTCTCTTGCACGCGGGGGACTTGGTTTCACTCGAGTGGGCATTTTCGAAGTTTCCGGTTTCTGACAAGGTGGTGCGGCGGCTGATTGGGCATGCGGTCGCGTGCGTTCACATTGCCGCCGTTCCGATTCTGATGCGACAACTTCCAGAGGGAGCCACGATCTTTTTGAGGGATGGAGACTTGCCGCCGGTACTGGACGCGTCCAAGGTCGCCCGCGCACTGGACCTGGCGCTCTTGTTGAGGACCGAGTACGGTATCCGGTTCGAGACGAACTCTCCACACCCCAATCCCAAGTGCTGTTCGTTTACGACCCAATTGAGCCAAGTCCCGCTGCTGGAACGCGCGCTGTTCGAGTCCAAAAAAGGGTTTTTTCAGTACCACCGGCACCTTCACAACGATCAATAAAAAAATACATTTCAATCAAAGCGTTGCGGTAATCACCAGCACCCGACTCGCCTCGTAATCCGGCCGCTTCGCCAACGCCGCCGCCCTCGAACCCGGTCCCCCATCGGTGGGCGGTTTCACCGACAAGATATCAAAGTGGAACCGGGCCATGAACTTCATCCAGAACGCGTGCCGCCCGACCGTCACTGCCATCGCCCGTAAGTCCGCGGCCCGCGCGGCAGTGAACACGTGCACCGGGAATTCGGTGCCCTCCAGGTGGTGCTGCCAGGTCCGGAACCCGTCCACGATCGCCAGCACGTGCCTCTCGAGGCTTGAGAACTCGCGCTCGGTGGGTGTAAGAGGGCGCGAGTGGTACGCGATGGTGCGCATATCAAAGATCGAGTCCCCGAATTGGGTCAGCACGCACGCGAGCGCGACATCGGTCACGGCGGTGTGCACGGTGAACTGCCGCGTCGGGTCGGCAGGAAATCGCAAACCATCAGTCGACATGTACTGTCGCAACGCCAGAAACGCGCGGCGGCCCTTTTCGGTTAGGCGCCAGTCGGGGCCGTCAAAGTACGGCGACCACGTCTTGTATAGCGGGATCTTGGCCCACTGGGCGCCCAGCAAGTCGGTGTTGAGCGTCTGGTAGTTGGGCATCTCGCGGCATACCGGCCGGGCCAAGTCCAGAAACAAAAGCACGTCCTCAATGCACAGGGGCTCGGGCCAGCCAAGGATTGACTGCCCTTTGGCCGAGTCCAGGAGAACTACCGTATCCCCGCCATGAACAGCAATGATCTCGTGCCCGTAAAACTCGAGCTGCTGCGCACCAAACACCGACTGGTTCGGGTTAATTGCCAGCTGGTCGCGGCCCAAGTGCTCGAGCACATCGTGCACCAGCCGGTCGTTGGCGTGCTTGGTCTTGGCATAAATCAAAATATGTTCGCGGTGCACCAGCACGCCCCCACGGCTCGTAAACGGCTGGAGGTGGGCGGTAACGTACTTGTGAAACGCCGCCGGCGCCGTGGCCAGTCCATCGGGCGGTGTCACTCGCCAATCACAAATCCCTGCGTCGGTGTGAAACGCCGTCAACCATTCCGATTCCGGCGACATGCGCATCCGGTGGTACGTGCGGCGCAAACACAGTTTCGAAAAGAACTTTGCGCCTTTCACCCTTCCCTCTAAATCGGTGGCGGACAAGTGCGGGAGTGGGGTGCGCACCACCACGGCATTCAGGCGCCGGTAGTCGATGCACATGCGCGGCTCGTGGTTGCGTTTGCGGGGGACAAAGTACACGGGCGAGGAGGTCTTGGCGGCGGAGCCAATGACGGACCCAGACTGGAACAAGGGCGCTAGGGTTTGCCGGAGCGCACCGAGTTCGCGAGGCGTTAGCGGGTACGATGTCGCTGTATCACCAGCTGTTGTTTCTGGAGGCTGGACTCGAGACGATCGCGATCCTTGTTGCATGCCGCGCTTTGGAACCTGGGCAGCCGCCGCCGCCGCAGCACCACACAGCCCCTGGCACTTGGCCGATGCCCCGAACGAGACAATCGACGACTCGGCGTCGCCGAACTGGACTTTAGCGCCCGTGGCGTAGAACCACGGCATGCCCAGGACCACCGGGTACGGCGGGTTCGGAAGCACCACCATTTCAATGTGGCAGCAGTGCGCGCAGGGCGGGACCGCCGGTCGGACCGCGTCGGTCCATGTGGTCGGGGCCGGGATGCCAATCTTTTTCGCTTTTTGTTGTCCCTTTTGTCGTTGCTGTTGCTGTCCTCGCCGTTGATGGTGGGGGATCGTGGTGGCACTGGGGGGACCATTGGTGAAAGTCTTGATCCGCGCCGCGCCCTCGTCCACGCTCGACACCACCACCCGGACCAAGTGCTGCGCGCCCTTGTACTGCGCGGCGATACTCGGGTCCAGGGGCTCCACCACGAACCCGGCGTCGCGGACTACGGAAGCAGAAATAACGTGTCGGGCGGAACCACTCGCGGCCACGGCACGGTACAGTTTGGTGGACCGCGGGCTGACGGTGGGTTTTTTTTGGGGGGTCACGGGGGCGATTTGGAGTTGTTGCTGCGAGAGCACGATGGGGACGCGTAGCGGTCCAGACATTTTTTATTTTACGCGTTATTTCTAATTGGAAGGATCGAGGTACGGCGGGTACGACATGACCAAGATTCAAAAAAAAGGTCTAAAAATGCATTGAAAATGACAACAAACAAAAAAAAGGAGTGCAATAAAAAATAAAATGATAATCAATCAATGCGCTGGGCAGCGGTCTTGACGCCGCGCATGAGTCCCGACCGGTCAAACTTGTTGGTGTTCTTGTGCAGCACGATCTGGTAGCACGTGGCCGATCCCTGGCGCGAAATGATCGTCGACCAGCCAAGGAAGATCTCCCAGATGCGGGCCCAGCTCTCGCCATACGACCCGGCCATCTGCGCCCGGTTGGCCTGCCAGTTGTAGTACCAGCGCTCAATCGTCGCCGAGTAGTGCACGCCCACCGTCTCCACCTCGCGCACCTCAAACCCGGCATTCTCCACCTGGCCAATCACCCACGCAAGCGGGAGCGACGCGTCGGCGCCGGGGAACACGTACCGGGCCATGAACAGACCCCAGATCAGGTCCTCAAACGTCCAGGGGCGGCGCAGGCCGGCAATCTGCAGGTAGAAGATGCCGTCGTCCTCGAGCATGTCCCACACTTGCTTGAGGAAGGTGGGGACTAAATAATAATCATTTAAAAATATTAGTATATACCTGCAGAAAAGATAATAAGTGAAAAAAACATACAGAGACGAACACCAACGTGCTCGGCCATCTCCAGGCACGAAATCTTGTTAAACTTCTGGGCGGGGATATCGCGGTAGTCCATGTGCAGGAAGTTGACGCGGTCCTTGACGCCGTTCTCGTCGGCACGGCGGGTTCCAAACTCCACCTGGTTCTTGGCCAGCGTCACGCCCGTGGACGTGGACCCGTAGAACTTGGCCGCGTGCACCAGCAGCGATCCCCATCCACAGCCAATGTCCAAGTGCTTGTCTCCCGGCTGAATGTCCAGGAACTCGCGGCACACCTTCTCGAGCTTGTTATCCTGCAACTCCTCGAGCGACTCGCGGCGGTTGGGGTCCGAGACAAGGCCCGACGTGTACACCATGCGGGGACCCAAGAACGCGCCGTAGAAATCGTTGCCGCGGTCGTAGTGCTCCTTGACCTGGTCCTCGTCCTGCGCGCGCGAGTGCCACAGCGTCTCGGGGATCCACTGGGTGATGAAGAACTTGAACTGGCCCCAGGTGAACCGGAACGACGCGAAGTCGTGGCGCTGCTCCAGCACCTCGAGCACGTCGCCCTTGATATCGATCTTGCCGGCCACGTACGCCTCAAAGAACACTTCCATCGGAATCTTGTTGCCGGTGCCGTCACCGTACTGCGCCTTGAGCGCCGCGTCCTTGATCTCCATGTACTCCGACACCGGCTTGTTGGGCAACGGAATGTCGGGCTGCGTGGGCGGGCGCAGCGTGGCCGAGAAGTTGAACACCGTCAGCGAAAACACGGGGAGCGCGAAAATCAGCAGCGATACAAAGTAGTACGGGTACACGGGGTAGCCCAGCGCCAGGACGGGGACAATGGGCGCGACAGCCACAATCGCCCACAGCGTCACGAACGGGAACTGCGCGAACCCGGCGCCGTGGTACGGCAGAGGGGCGCGGTGCACCGTCGACATGCCCGCGGTGCGCTTGTTCACCAGCGCCGTCTGCCACAGGCCGGCGAAATCGTCGGCGAGGCGGGGCGTCTTGGAGAGCTTTTCCATTTGTTTAGTACGCGTATTGTATTGTCAGTTTTCTTCAGGGAGCAAAGCACAAGGAGAAAAAAAAAATGGTGTGATCAAGAAGAAGAAGAGACGCGAGAGCGCGCATCCAACGCAAACCCAAAGCAAAACAATTTCAAGCAGAGCAAAGAAGAAGAAGAAGAAAAAAAA
>MU624795.1:0-11790 GCA_025349905.2 Blastocladiella britannica
AAAAAAAAAAAAAGACAATGAGAAGTAAAGTATACCCTTGAAGATCTCGTACGCGGCGATCTGAGCCTGCACAAACTCGCCAATGTACGGAGCCGACTGCCCAAGCGCCAGAGACCCGTAAAAGTAGCACGAGAACAACGTGACAATGGTACCCACGGGGATCTTGCCGTCCGCGAGCATGCGCGATCCGTACCAGAGCAAGAGCGCGTAAGAAAGGTACATGACCCCGAAGACCGCGGCAAACCCGGTGCCCATGATGTTACCGAGCTTGGAGTCGGACGTGCAAATCTCCTCCGAGATCTTGTGGAACCGCTTGGTCTCGCGCCGCTCACCGCCAAACGAGGCCACGGTGCGGATCGCCGAAAACAGCTCCTCGGCCACGGCGCCGGCGTTGGTCGCGGACTTGATGGTGGTTTGCGACACTTTGACCGTGAGCAGTCCCTGCGTCGCAAATGCGGCGACAAAGAGCGGGAGCGCGCACAGCAGAATGCTCATGAGTTCGAGGCTATTGTTGTGAGGTTCTGTAAGTGTCCTTGTAATCGCACTGATCGTCGAGAAAAATGGAATGAGGACGTACTTCTTGCCAAATCCAATCCCGTATCCAACGACGAACGTAGAAACGTTGAAAATAGTCAGCCCGACCTTATCGCCGACCCCCGCCTGGAACCGCTCGATATCGGCCGTGATCCGGGACGTGAGTTCGCCACGCTTTTGGTCGTCGAAGAACGCGACCTCCTGCGTCAACAGCGCCTTGAAGTACGCCTGTTTGAGCCGCTCGGCCTGCTCCTTGCCGACCCACTGCCAGAGCGCCATTTGCACAAACGCAACCGTGAACGAGGCGGCCGCAAGGGCTAGGAACTTGTACACGGTGTCCATTACGTCGTCCATGAACGCCGAGTTGAGCGAGTCCATGATCGCGGGCGTGAACGCCGCCGGGTGCGCGTCGCGCTTGGCAACAAAGATGTCGTGGCTGTTTTTTTTTAAATACAATTAGTTGTCTCCACTGAAATGGCGGACGAGAGAGAAAAGAAAGGTGCGCTGTACCGAACAAAGGCTATTTGAAGGCAAGGCAATAAGGAAATGTGGAGACAGTGAGCAAGTGGCGAAACAAATCAAAACCGAAAACGGCAAGACATACCGTTGACAGAGTCGCCCATCAGCAAACCCCACAGCGGCATCATGGCACCGTTGGCAATGGATGCAAGTGCGCCGACGACCATGACGGCGCGTTCGCGCGGCCCAGCAAACCGAAACAATTGCGAAATCGGGACCTTGTTCGCAGTCGGCGCCGCGGGTGTTGGTGCAATCTCTTCCTCGCCATCAATGGGAATATGTGTGTCGGATTTCTTATTACCAAACATCTAGGTATAACGTCGGGTTTTGGAGTCTGCCTCGAAATCCAAGCGAACGAGGGATTCGCGGCCTCTTTATCACTGCGAACTGCGAACTTGTGAAGAAAGTCCTTAGAACGGACACCACTCCTATTTCGAGGTGCCATTGAGGGGAAAAATTGCAGTTTGCGGTTTGAGACGAGACAACGCCATCGTGTTCTGTGCGTCTCATGCAGTGCTTGTAGTCACTTCTGAAACAAGGCCTAAAGAAGCCACGAACAGACCCACTTTCGTATATTTTTAAACAAAATACTATGCTAGAGGGGTAATGCTGTAGTACGATCCAGAAAGAGAGTGCCTCGCGCGTGCCAATGCCCGTTGTTTCTACTGGCTTGTTTGCCATGATGTGATTTCTAGTCGAGTTTTGGGAACCTATATATTTTTCACATTTCACATCGCACAGAAGGGGAAAAGAGGTGAATTTCACATCAACTCTCTCCCATGTTGTGTTCCCCAATTTGCACATTGCTTTGATCGCTTGACAAAACCCCATACAAAATGAGCCTGGATACGCGCCCGCTACCGCCACTGGACTCGTCCGCAGGGGCACCAGCTCCCACAGCGACGACAACGGCGCAATTCCCAAATCCAAGTGCAAGCGGGAGCGACTCGACCAATAGTAAAAGTAGTACCATTAATTTCAGCAGTACAATCGTGGATGGGAATGCGGCGGGATCGAGTGCCACCAGCACCGCCACCATCAGTCGATCCGACCCGGCATCCGGGAGAGGAGGAGTCACAGGCAATCCCACACCAGGCAATCCCACCGTCACATCAAGCAATCCCACAGCAACACCAGGCGGTCAGCTTGGTCCGCAATCGGGCAATCCCGCTGCTTCCTCTACCGGCACTGTCCCTGTCGACACGCTTGTGTACATCTCGCTTGGCGCGATTGTGGTCCTTGCCGCGGTACTGCCCGAATCAAAATTTCTTGAGCCAAAAAAAAAAAACGTCATTGACTCTTAAATCCATAACGCAGATCGCGGCCCTATTTTTCCGCCACCGTCGCGCCCAGGTCCTAGCTGCCCATCGCAGCCGACCTGGCCACCACGCGTCAGCGTACGAGCGCATCCTAGCTCAAACCACGGCCGAGCTGGCAGCCACTGCATCGGCAACTGGGGCTGCAGCGCACAACAGCCGGTACCACGTCACCGGTGCCATGACGCCCCTACCCGCTGCTAATGCCGGTGCTGTCGGATACGATCGCGACGACTACTTTGATGATGCAGGGATGGGAATGGTCGCAGCAGCAGGATTAGGTGGAGCGGCAGCGGCCACCTGCCACTCCAACGTGCACGTGGTGCCGTTAGCAGCGCTCGCGTGGTCTCTGGCCCTAGCCCCGTGTGCAAGCGATCCCAACAACGGTGGCGACAGTCTGCAGCAGATCGCCGACGACTGGACCGCGATCCTGCTAGCGCTGGAGCGCGTACACGCGCCCGCCGCCTCCGCCGTGAACCCCGTAGACGTGCAGCGCCGATCCGTCGCCTGCGCAATGGCCGGTGCAACCGCTCGGCTCCTCACCCGGCTCGGAGTCCCCGATGCGCACGTCCCACGTCCGGGAACCACCGGACCACCCGCGGGAGGCGGCATTTCAAGGGTCGCGGATACCGAGGAGTGGGCGCTGGTGGACCATGCACGCGACGTGCTGTCGCGGCTGTACGCGTGTGTTCCCACCTCTGCGATCGTGGTTGTTGGGCCAGGAGACGTTCCGGACGCTGCGCTGCCGGTGGGCACTTGGTCGGCGTACTTGCATGACGACGATGCGCACTTTTCGATGGATTTCGGGAATGGCGCGACAAGAGGGGAATGGATGGTGGCGGCGACGGTGTGGCCGGGATGGATCCAGATGGCGCAGCACCAGCAGCAGCACCAAATCAGTGCGGATCGCGCACTGCTGCCAGCACGATTGCATTTGGTGCGCGGCAGTGGTGGAGGGAACTGGTCACCCGTGTAGTTTTGTCTTATTTTCAAAAAGTACTTCCCATTTCATCCCACGGCACATTGCGGCAAGCGAATAGTATTGTTACATCAAACAACAATCAAAGAAGAAAACGGTGTGGGGTAAGGGAATAGGTACAACGAAGAGGAGAAAAACGGGAAATCAGGGCGGCGTCAATGATTGACTCGACATGCGTCGGCCCACGCTAAAGAATGCCGCGGCGAGGTTGGCGATCGACGAGCGTTCGCGAAGGCCGGTATGGCCAGGCGAACCACCAACGCCGTTGGCGTGGCGGGGCGATCGCCGGCCAAACGGGAAACCCGCCACGTCTGCCAGCGAGCGACGGTTGGATTGCATCGCGGCAACGTATAGCGGGTCAATACTTCCGATCCATGCCTCGACATCTTGCTGTTCCATCATCAAATATGAGTTTTTTTTCATGATCGAAGAAAAGTATTAAAAAAAGTAACGGACAAGACTCGGTGCCCTGAAAGTGTACGAGAACTTGGGTGCCTCGAGCGTGAATTCGGTTTCCGCCTAAAAAAAAAAAAAATGTTAAGCCAATGAGGAAAAGTATAAAAAGAATAAAGAGCGTACATCGCACTCGCGCAGCTTGGCGTTCGACAAGTGGACAAACCCGACCTCGATATGCTCTTCGGCCGACTCGTACATGACCAAGAACGGACGGCGAATGACGACCCACATCTTGATCCACGCGCCTTCGCCGGCATCGGCCACGGCCTGTTTTTGCTGCTTGACAGTGGTGACTACCGATCCGGTGCCCGGTTCGCGTCGAGGATCGCGCATCATCAGGAACCCGCGGCGGCTCACGCCCGGCATGCCCGCCACCTGCTCGCAGGTGACGTGGTCGCGGGCACGAGCGCCCGAGCCAATCACGCGGCGGATGCGCGCGCTCGCAGGCAGGACGGCAGCCAGCGGCGGCTGCGCCCACAACGCAAGCGCCGTCTGCTGCCGGATCACGGGCGCGTCGGGATGATCGCGAGGTAGTTTGACGGGCGACAAGTCATTGGCACTTCCTGCCGCCGATGGCAACAGCGACCCCGGCCCAAGCTGCGCAGTCTGAGGCGGGACAGATGCGGGCCGTGGTGGAGTGTGGGGCGGTACGAGTGAGTACGGACCAGTGCCAGCGTCAGCAAAGACGCGGTGGACGGGCGACGTGGGTGCACTGACGAACCCAGCGCGCACCGCTGCCGCTGCGGGGTTAGCGCCCAGAAACTCGGCAACGGCGGTGTTGAGCAATGTGCCATCGCTCATATCGGAGGTGCGTGATTCCGGCCGCAGACGGTGCGGTGGGGTATTCGCAAAGCTGTCGATCCCTGCCAACGAGTCCACCGACAGGCGGCCGCTGCTGGGTGGGGTCATGGCCCGAGCACGTGGCTGCTGCTGCGCCGGTGGTGCACGACTCATTGTCCACCACCACCACCGCGTGCGCTCCACCTCATGCAACCGATTCACCCAGTCGGCATGTGCAACCGCGCCAGTGACCAGCCCGATACCGCCATCCTTGGTGCCGAGCACATGGAACGAGCCGAGCGACTCTTCGCCGCGAATGTACTCGGCCACTGGCACGTGCGCGGGCGAGCGGTGCACGTTCCACACCCCAAGCGCTGACCGTGCGCGCAATTCGCCGGACATGCCAGCCGACTCGGACCCTGCGCTGGCGCCGCCACTGCTGCCACTGACGCCGCGCGTGGTGCTGACAAATGCCAGCTGCATGCTGAGAACCCAGCCGTCGGTCGTGTGAATCCCGAGCGTCGCCTGCAAGTACCCGCCCGGCATCCCGCCTCCCGCACCAGAACCACCGCCACCACCGCCTCCGCCCATACCCGCGTCGCTCGCTGTCGTCGGCGTGGTGGGTCGGTTGAGGTAAAAGAAATCGTGCAAGCTCGAATCCCACGCGAGCTGCGCTTCCGTCACGGCCAAGTCGCCGCGCACCATCGACTCTTCGTGCACCTTGTGCAGCGCCAGAGATTTGCCGCCTTCAATGGGTGGCGCGCCTGGGACGAGCCATCGCCACGACCCCAGTTCGACGGACGCAATGGAGACGGGCCGATCGGTCGGGGCGTACACGGCGATTTGAATGCGCCGAATCATGCCGTGGCGCAGCCGGATGAGCGGCGGGTGCGCGGCTAGGTTCTCGCGCGGCTGGTGCACGGGCACGGGCGCGAAAAACCCAAGCTCGTCCAGCTGCTGCACTTGCACATTTGCATACACCAGCTGCTTGGTTGGCGTGGCCGTGGTGCCTCCTAATGGGGCTGTGACAGAGTTGGGGCGAGCAGCAGCAGCAGCGAGGCGAGCACTGCGAAGGGCATCGGCCGCATCGGCCTCGGCAGCGCGTGCAAGCTCAGCGTCGATCCAAAGTCGCAAGGGTGCCACAATCTGCGCATGGAGCTCGATCCACAGGTCTGGCGGGCGGACCGAAGCGGATGACGGCGAAGAAAGGGCGATGGTGACCGACGTCAAAAACGGCACAGACTCGGCGAGCGCAAACCCCACCATCATATCAGTCCACGCCGTTGGGCTGCGGTGACACCGCACTGCGAGCCGGTACGCGTCCAGTTGACCGGCACGCGCGGTCATGTTCATTTCCATGATGGACACGTCAATCGCCCCGGGCCGGCGCGTGATGCCCAAATGGAGAACGCCAATAGCGGTCTGGTACCAAAGAGTTGAGACAACCGTGACGCGGCCCTCGACACTGCCGGCAAGTGGCACAACGTCAATCGGGACGCGCGCAATCCCCACCAGCGTGGACGTGTCGGCTACGGGCGCATCGTTTGGAGGGTGGCCAGTCGGGTCGTCCTCGTCATCGGTCGCCGACGTTGCGCCTCCGCCACTAATAAATGCGAGAGACGAGCGCGAGCTCTGGTGCGTTGGGGTCGCGGGAGGCGACACTTGGACATTGGCCAGTGCGCGCGTGTATCCAGGCACAAACGGATTGCGGGGGCCAACGGGTGCGGCCGTGATCACCGACGACTGCGCATAGAGTGTCTCCATTTCGGGCATGCGGCGCGCAAATTCCTTGAGCGACCAGTGGCGAACCGCATGCGCGTCTTCATCGTAAACGCGGACCACCACACGGATCGCGCCCGGGGCGGAGGAGGGGTTTGCGCCGCGCGCGTGCACTGGATCGACGTGCATTTGGTACGTGACGTTGATGCCAATTTCGCGCGCCATCACGTTGGCGCGCTTGAGCCGCGCGGCGTACATGCGCACATCGGCCAGCACGGCGCGTTGCCGGCGCCGCCATTGGCTCTGGTCACGGATACGCGACGCCAGCATCGAAAGAGGCGACGCGCGTGTTGCCGACGGTCCTCGGGTAGGGTCGGCCACCATATTGCCTGTGGACGGTGATGCAACAGCAGCAGCGGTAGCAGCAGCGCGCCGCGGATGCACGAACCGAAACTGGTACGTGGCGATGCGCACGTTATCGCCCGACTGCAAGATGGTGGTCTTTTCAATGCACCGCCCATTCACCTGCACGTCGCGCGCGCCGGCCAGTGGCTGGAGCAAAACAATGCGGTCGGCGTTGTAAATCGCCGCGTGGGTGGGCCGCAGTGCGTCCAGCTTGATGCCGCACTTGTTGTCGGACCCAAGATCTGTCTTTCCGGGCGGAAGCGTGTACACGAGCGACTCGGAGAGCGAGTTTGGGTGCTGGTTGAGCAGGTGCGGGTGTCTCCGCGGCGACGTGATGCCAACGTGTCCGTCGCCAACGCGGATCCCGAGGTCAGCGAGGATGCGATCCTTGGCCGCATAGATTTCCTGTGTGCGACGGAGCTTCTCCTCCCACGTTTCTGTATTTCGTTCGTGAGATGGCGACGGAAAGAAACAGACTGAAATGGATAAATACCGTTGAGCTCGAGCATCAGCTTTTCGCTAGATCGGAGTTGATCTTTGAGTTGCGACTCGGCGCCAGGCTGGAGCATATCGCCACTGACGCCAGCGCCAGCATCGACATTGCTACCGGGAGCGGTACCGCCAAGCTGGCGCCGCAGCTCTGCAATCTCGGCCTTGAGGTCGGCAATCAGCTTGGCATTCGGGTCCTCGTTGACCTTGGCCTGGTTGACGATGCGTTTTGCGCGGTCCGAGTATCGCAGTGTCGACAATGACTAAACAAATGTGATATGAGAGAGGACGTCGGAGGCGATTTTATAAAATTTGGGAATATACCTCGTTGGCATTGATGGCTGCGGGCGAGATGCACGAAATCATGTGTGTCTTGGAGTTGCCGCCGAGACTGTCCTTGAGCAGCCACGTCAAGACTGAGTCGCGGTAAGGCACGTGGGTACCGGCAGCGCCGCCACTGCCGCCGAGATCAGCGAGGGCGCTAATGACTTTACCAAGCGACGTGAGCGATTTGTTGATGAGCGCTCCCTCGCGCAGCGTCACGCCCGACGCGCCGGTGGAATTGGCTCGCTCGCTTCCGGCCTGGATCATCAGATACCGTTAAAATCCCTCTTTACACAAGAAAATGAGTAGAAGGGGAGCGTACCAAATCGACAAACGAGAGACGGGACACGCGCTCGGTGGACAATCTCGTCTCGGGGTCAAAGCGAGTTTGGGTCAGGATCAGCTGGAATACCGCGTGCGAGCGAGACGAGACGTCGTTCATTTTGGTGGCAGCCACCGTGCGGACCGCATCGCCGTCAGCAAGCACACGCTGTACCTCGTCGTCCGAGCGCAGAATCAGTTTGCTCAGTGACTCGACATATGGGCCTGGAGATATTGGTTTGTCAGTTCTACATGAAAGCTAGAATCATAAATTGAACAAACCGAGAATGGGGTGCTCGCGGACGCGCAACTTCTCTTTGTTGCCCGGATTCAGCAGATCCCGCACGCGCTCCATGTAGATTTCGAGATAGGACGCCTGCACGTTGAATGCAATGTTGGGGTCGGCGGCGGATCGGTCGCGGATGGAATCAAAGAGATGCGCCGCGGCGCGAGGAATGACACCAGCATGGCCGGTTGTCGGACTGCCCATCATGGTGTAGGACTGGTGAAAATTTAGGTGTGAGTGACTTCCAGAAGGGTGGCTCATCCTTTCGGTAGTTCCCACCACTAGCACGCCAACCACTCAGTTGTGAAAAAAAAAAAATAGTACCTTCCCGGACCCAGTCTGGCCATACGCAAAGAGGCAGACGTTGTATCCGTCGAATGCGTGGTCGAGCAACGGACGCGCGACCGCATCGTAAACGCGGCGTTGATCATCGCGAGCTGCGATCTCCCTCGCGTCACCGTCACCAGCGGCAGCGGCACCATTCGATGATGGAACAGAGGTGGATGGCGCAAGGACCGCGTCAAACGTGAACGTGTGCTTGTTCCGCGCGTCCGCGGAGTTATCGGCGCCCACGGTGGATAGATCGGTTGCCGACGATCGTTTGCTGCTCGAGGACGCGGACGAGGACGTCGCGAGCGCGGGCGCGGCGCCCGATGCGATCGTCAGCGCGCGGCCATCTGGCGATACGACCACGCAAGGTGCGGCGGCGCCCGAAGCGGCGGCAGAGCGCTCGCGATTGCTGAGCGGGCTGTACCATTATATATATCGGTTAAAACACTGGCCAAAATAAGCTGTATGGATGCAGCTCTTTCGTACCGCACGCGCACAAAGACCTGGATGGACGAGGACGAGGGCGCGGTGGCAGCCTCGCGCATGAGAGTACAAATCTACTTTGTGTTGCGTGTGGGTTCCAGAAGGGAATGCGCACGGCGGCAACGCGCGATTGGTTTGCTGTGGGATGCGCAAAGAAAATTGGAAGGGAGCAGACAATGGTTTGCGGTGGAAAGAGAGAGAAGTGAAAAGTGCAAGGACCAAGAAGCGTCAATGCGTGTCAGCAAAATCACGACGGTTCCTAATCAAAAATGGTGGGAGGGCTCGGGCTCATGGCCGGAGCCAGTCGTGCGGGGACGAATGAATGAGTGTGTCACTTCAAAACAAGCGGCGAAGTTTCAAACGGGACTTGAGTCACCGGAATGGATTTTCATTGAAAAAGGTATGGGTCGGCCTCGAGGACGTACTCGAGGACGGCCGGGTACTTGCTCGCCATTCCAGTGACTACCCGTGCCAGGCCGGTCTTGGGAGTCGGCGCCTCGGCAACGACATTGTGCATCACGATCCGAGCAAGCTCATCCTTCTTACTCTGCATGAGCCGGGCAACAATGACGGTCCACCGGGACAACTTGGCGGGGAGCGGCATCGCACCTTGCTGCACCACCGACAACCGCAGAGTCCACAGCCACGGCGCCACCTTGTTCGAGTACTTGATGGCACTGACAACGGTTGCCGGCGCCAGCACAGCGAGCCGCGCCAGGGCCCATACCGGCGCCAGCGCCTTGATCTGCGCGCTCGGGACGGCAAGTGCAGCAATACCGGCCGAAGTGAGGTCGCTGGTGGCAGTACTCCATGGGTGGTCCAATTCGGCGAATTTGGATGCCCACGTCGCACCAGCCATCACCATTCCTTGGATCTGCTGAGAGGCGCCAAGGTCGACCGTGGCCGCAGTGCCCTCCAACTCGGCTGGGAGGATCTTGTCGAGAATGTACTGTTGGACGGGCCAGCCAGCCGGCGCGTCGGCGGGTACAGTAAACGCGGTTTCAAGCGATCGGAGGGTCTTTGGGGACAGGGTGGACGAAATAAAGTAGTCGATGCGGGCCTGCGGCGACATGCTGTCGATCAGATGCATTGCCACGACGTGGACGAGGTGCGCGTCGCTCGTGGCGTCACCGTGCGCAGGCAGGGCGCCCCTCGTCCACTCCCAGGGAACGGGATCGCATGAAGCAAAGCGGGACAAGAACAGAGGTTCGCTGGGTAGGGCCAAGACCGCCGAAAGTAGTTCGGGTTCGTCTGCCCTTTCCACGATCAAGTCAGCAAAGCGGTCGGAAAGCATAAATGCGATCTTTACTGCATCATCAACGCCCTCGTCAAATCCTGGATGTATTCGTTTTGTTAGGAAAATGAAGTACAGCAGAAATATGAATATGAAAACCAAACCTGCTTGAATCGCTTCGTCAAATCCGGTCGTGCAAATCTCGGCAACCGCCGCCAGCACCTCCTTGGGGGAAAGGCTATGCTCAACCCCGTAGCGCTCGGTATCGCAAATGTATCGAATCATCTCAAAGAGGACTTTCGGGTTCATCATTCCCAGCTCGTTGAAGGCCTCCAGCATCTCGTAACGGCCAAGCACAACCCACTCGATCATATCCCACGCGTGGCGCCCATATCGATCGTCTCGCTCCTGGACATGTTCGATATCACGAAGGATGGGAAGATCGTGGTCCAAGAACAACCGCAGCGCAACCTCGTAGTCGGACATGCAAGAGATGAAGGACATCAAGAGTCCATTGAGTTCGTAAGGGAACGTGTAGCCGCGTTCACGCAGCCATTGCCACATGGGCAGTGCGCGGCCGGCGCCGGGTATTTCCTTGAAAGAGTGCATGATGGTGCGCGACGGGCCTTGCAGCGAGAACCATTCAATCAGCCGACCCACGTTTATGCCAGTCGCCTCGATGACAAATTCCAGCGCGTTTACGCGGCCCTCGGCGGCGGCCAAAAGCGCCCAGACCATGGGCAAGGTGATGAGTTCTTCGAGGCCGTCCGACGTGACATCCTCGCCAGCGCAGATCGAGAGCGAGTTGCGGATCAGCAAACGGTCGTCAATGCCGAGACGCAACCAGAGGCGGATCGGCGCAACGGCTGTGGTGAGAGAAGGGATCCCCGCGACCAGTGAGCGCACCACGCACTGAAAGTTGGGCAGGTTCCAGCTGTACAGCAGCAGCGTGGGGAGCTGGAGCGCCTCTGGCACCAACCGCAGCTCATGGGCAGCAAGTCGGGCGGCCAGTTCGGGCGATGGCGCAAAGGTGTAATTGTCAACATCGTCGTCCAGAGCGGGGCCGTCGTACTCGACAAACGGCACGTCCCATTCGGCGACCACGTGATTCAGCTGTCGGCCAGCGATCATTGCAAATTGCCGTTTGGAAAGCAGATAGTCGAGCACCGCTGGCACTTGGAATGCGTGCGGTGGCACCACCAACTCGACCGTTTTCCCCGCCGTGGTGGACGTTTCGCGTTGGCGAAGGCCAGTGACGAGGCGACGCATGTACCACGATGCCGGTGCGGCCAGACCGCGCGTGTCCGGGTAGTGATACGTGTCGTACATGCGGAGTGCATCATAGCTGGGTCGATCGTCGAGGAACGAGTCGTCGTTGGCCGCCACGAGCGAGTGTGCCCAGGCCACAATAACGTGGGGCTCGGCCACATAGTGCGGGAGGGCCGCCGCAAGGCATGCGGACGGCATGGCGTGCGAGACAATCGCTTCCACCAGCTCATACGGGAGTTGATCCATTTGTATTTCTAAACGGATTGCAAACACACCACCTGTCACAACCAATCCGGAAATCCAAGGAAATGGGGAAAAGCTGAAACAACGTGATCTCGATCCTGTA
>MU624795.1:13138-23423 GCA_025349905.2 Blastocladiella britannica
TGGCCTCCAACGCCTTGCGCTTGGCGTTCGCGATGTTGTCGCCGCACCCGTGGCGGTACGCTTTCCGCGAGAGCGCGCGATCCCTCGACGTGCCGTCGGTCTCCACGATTGCCAGCAACTGCACCTTGGTCGCACCCGGATCCGACCCGATCAGCTTCCTGAAGTTGTGGCCGCCGATCTTGTGGTACATCTTGTTGGCGTCCTTGCGGTACGCGTCAATTTTGATGTTACCGGTGGTGGTCTTGTCGGTGGTGGTGGCCGAGTTGGTGGCGGTGGATGGGGCGAACGGAGCCGCATCGACGTTCAGACCACGAGCGGACATGGTGGCGATGGTGGCGGTGGACGCCGTCCTGGTCACAGGCACGCAAGGCTTGGGCGCAGCCCGCTGTACCCGAACGCGCGCTCCGCAATCGCCACCATGCGCTCCTCGTCGGTGCCGTTGAACATGGCGTAGCTGGCAGCGACGCGGATCGCATCGTCGCCAGAGTTGGGCGTGCCGGGCAACTTGCCGTCGACAATTTTCAGGTACGGGGTGGTGGCCATGGTCAAATTTGTCTGGCTTATGAAATCATACCCACCCCAATTCAAAGTTCTGTCTTGCGAACGAGCAAATGGCTGACATGATTATTTCTTTTCTTTGATTTCTCCTAAAACGCCATCACCTCTCCTTAGCCGTGAAGAGTGACACGAATTTATGGGGATCGCCGCCGAAGTGTAACAGCACGCCGTAGGGTCCCTAATTGGGCATGAATCAACCTCCACTTGCTCGGTGGCGAGACAACCGCGAGCCACGCTGCCCGGCTCAATACGAGTGGATCGCCGTCCTCTAAAGTAAACTCTGTGCGGTCACTCGCCGCATCTGCTAGAAGGTTGTCGTTCCACCAGCGAACCACCGACGGATGCGGCACGTTGGCCGCGGGATCGGGGTCGATCAGGGCGTCGAGCATCGCGCCTTGTTCTTGGCGGTCAAGACAGTCCTTGATCAGCACCTTGAGTGGGAGACCGGACGCCCACCACCACTCGAGCCCGGCGACATGCGACTCGTCCGTCAGCGACCCCAGGAGCGTGTGATCGTATAGCAGCGGCAGTTGGCTGGTCATCCACCAGTTGAGCACGTCCTCGAGCCCCTTGCTTGTTGCGAGCACCAGGGCTTGCCTCGAGTATTTCAGGGCAAGTCCGCTTTTCTGCCACCAGACCAGCGTGCTAAAGTCCGGTGCGTTGTCCATCGACGCGTGCGTATAATCAAACACCACGCGGCCGGCAGGGAGCGTTGGGTCACGCGACGCAGCGAGCCACCAGGCGAGGACAGCGCACTCCCCTCGCTGGGATGCTGCATCCACTGCGTCAGACCCCTTCCACGGAAAGGCGACCGTCGTTGCAGTGCGTGCGAGCCAGTCGAGCGTCGCGACGTGTCCGTTCTCGCCAGCAAGGCGGAGGGACCGAGGCTCAATCACGAATCGGCGGTGGCGAGCGTAAAGCCACTGAAGCATGGGGAGGTGGCCGTCGCTCAGCGCGGATTGAATGGAATGCTTGTCGCGGTGGATCTTGTTGGCGAATGGCAGGTTGTGCGAGATGGCCCACTCGAGCTCCGGGATACGGCCCGTTTGAACCGCTCGTCGTGCCACTCTGCGGAACTTCTTGGGCTTGGTCCCCAGTGCCCACCACCAGTCCAGCATCGCACGAGGGGCGTCGCTTAGGCAGCCTTCGGAGGTGAGGTAGACGATGGGGAACCGTGGGTCGCGGACGCGGTGCCACCAGTTGAGATCGTCGACACGGCCGGCCGCCGTGAGCCCCGGGACAACTGCCCAATCCATCTGCATCAACCGAAGGAGATCCGTGTCCTCGTCGTTTTTGGAGAGGGTTAACTGCGATCGCAGTAAAAACGACGATGCGGAGCGCAAGAAACCCGTCATGTCATCCGTGTCCCACCAGTGCATGGGTTCGGCGCGATCGGGACCCGTGCAATTCAAGTACCACCACGACAGCGCGCGCGTGTGGCCACTGCGCGCCATGGACCGTGGGTAGAGAGTGGATGAAAACAAGTTCCTGTCGTCGCTGCGGTCGGACCACCACGCGAGGATCGCCGTATGGCCACCCTGGGCAGCCGATGGCAGCACAATATGGCTGTGGTGCTTGAGGATATCGCTCACCGAGTGCGGCGCGCTGGATGATCCCCAAAAACCGAGCACGGCGAGTTGTCCTGCCTCGGAAGACGCGGCCATAGCGCGTGCTTGGTCTTCGGCGCTATAGGGTGGATGCCTACGGAAGGACTCGCTGTGCGCGAGGATCCATTCAATGACGTCCAGGTGACCGCCGCGAGAGGCCGCAATCAGCGGTGCGAATGCGCTTTCATCGTCATTGCGGTTTTTGCACCGCTTCCCATTCCTGCTGTAGTTGCGGTCGAGGCCGAGTCGTTGACGGAGCTCGAGAATATCCATGCGGCCTCGCGCGGCGGCATTTTCGAGCGAGCAGTGGCGGAGCAGGTAGAGGCCGAGACGGGCCGAGTGCGGCGCAATCGCTGGCGTGGTGGTGGCCAGGATGGTTTGTAATGCGGGCGTGTCGATCATGCGGGCGGCGGCGGGGTACGGCAGGCCCCGCGACAAGGATCCTGCGGCCATTGCCAGCACAAGATCGATGACGAGGTCCGGGAGTAGCATGTGTATGTGAGTGCAAGATGTGAATTGATTGGCTGACAAAGAGAGACGTTTATTCATTCATTCCATTTACCTGGAGTGAGTTGCAAGCAAAGCAAGGATCACTTGGATTGGGCGATTGCGTCAGCAAGCAGGGAAGGGAGATTGACGGGGACAGTTCGGGGACATCTTTCCTTCCTTGCAATTCCAGAAAATCCCATTGTAAATTGGCTGCATTACAAACTGGAAGCACTCGTTCAATTGTGGAAATTGGGCGTTGAGTGAGCTGGCAGTGACTTGGTGGTGAATCAAATGTGAGTAAGCTTTTTTCGGCGTGTTGCCCGCGGGTTTGCAACATAAGACGTGACCATCGCGCGCCCATAACACCCAAAAAGGCAGTGACCAAAACCACTCCACGCACATTCAAGGATCCCCCTCTTCCGCCAAAAAGAGCCCTTTCATTGTCTTTCACGGCTCCAACCCACCGAAAACTCTTGAGAACCAACCAAAAACCAACAAAATGGTGAACTTCACGATCGGTACGGCCACTTTATTACTTGTCTCGGCCCTTGCCGCTTGTTATTGTTGTCCTTGCTCCATTTCCACGTTTTTTTTTTTCTTCTTTCGTCTTTCCCTAATTTTTCTTGGTTATTTTACTTGTGACTGGGTCGCGGTGAATACCAGTGTTTATTTTCCCACCTCTTGACATTTTTTCTTCTCATTTGAGCAACAATGGGCAAAAAAGAACAAGGACAATAAACAACAATCAATCGAATCTGACAAACCAAAAAAAAAAATGAACATTAGACCAGATCCGTGAGCTCATGGACAAGACGAACAACATTCGTAACATGTCCGTGATTGCCCACGTCGACCACGGCAAGTCCACCCTGACCGACTCGCTGCTGTCCAAGGCCGGTATTATCTCGACCGGTAAGGCCGGCGAGGCCCGTGCCACCGACACCCGCAAGGACGAGCAGGAGCGCGGTATCACCATCAAGTCGACCGCCATCTCGATGTACTTTGAGATGGGCGAGGAGGACATTGGCGACATCAAGCAGAAGACCGACGGCCGCGAGTTCCTCATCAACCTGATCGACTCGCCCGGTCACGTTGATTTCTCGTCGGAGGTCACCGCCGCGCTCCGTGTCACTGACGGCGCCCTGGTCGTTGTCGACACCATCGAGGGTGTGTGCGTGCAGACCGAGACCGTGCTGCGTCAGGCCCTGACTGAGCGCATCAAGCCCGTGCTGGTCATCAACAAGGTCGACCGCGCCCTGCTCGAGCTGCAGATGAGCAAGGAGGACCTGTACCAGAACTTCCAGCGTGTCATTGAGACCGTCAACGTCATCATCTCGACCTACATGGACGAATCGCTCGGCGATGTTCAGGTGTACCCCGACCGCGGTACCGTTGCGTTCGGCTCTGGCCTCCACGGCTGGGCCTTCACCCTGCGCCAGTTTGCCGCCCGCTACGCCAAGAAGTTCGGTGTCGACAAGAACAAGATGATGCTGCGTCTGTGGGGCGACAACTTCTTCAACCCCAAGACCCGCAAGTGGACCACCAAGGGCGGCGACGGCGCCGAGCGTGCCTTCAACATGTTTGTGCTCGACCCCATCTTCAAGCTGTTCGACGCGATCATGAACTTCAAGCAGGACCAGATCACCCTGATTCTCGACAAGCTCGAGCTCTCGCTCAAGCCCGACGAGAAGGACCTGACTGGCAAGACGCTCCTCAAGACCGTCATGAAGAAGTTCCTGCCCGCCGGTGACTCGCTCCTCGAGATGATTGTCATCCACCTGCCGTCGCCCGCGACTGCCCAGCGCTACCGTGTCGACACGCTGTACGAGGGTCCCCTGGACGACGAGGCCGCCACCGCCATCCGCGCCTGCGACGCCAACGGCCCGCTCATGCTGTACGTCTCCAAGATGGTGCCCACGTCGGACAAGGGTCGTTTCTACGCTTTCGGCCGTGTCTTCTCTGGCACTGTCCGCTCGAGTCAGAAGGTCCGCATCCAGGGCCCGCACTACATTCCCGGTGGCAAGAGTGACCTGTTCGTCAAGACGGTCCAGCGCACCGTGCTCATGATGGGCGGCAAGGTTGAGGCCATTGATGACTGCCCCGCCGGTAACATTGTCGGTCTTGTCGGTGTCGACCAGTTCCTGCTCAAGTCGGGTACCATCTCGACCATCGAGTCGGCGCACAACCTCAAGGTCATGAAGTTCTCGGTGTCGCCCGTCGTGCAGGTGGCTGTCGAGTGCAAGAACGCTGCCGATCTGCCCAAGCTTGTGGAGGGCCTCAAGCGTCTGTCCAAGTCGGACCCCTGCGTGCTGTGCACCACCTCCGAGTCGGGCGAGCACATTGTCGCCGGTGCCGGTGAGCTCCACTTGGAGATTTGCCTCAAGGATCTCGAGGAGGACCACGCTGGTGTGCCGCTCAAGACCGGTGACCCCGTTGTCGCCTACCGTGAGACCGTGACCACCGTGTCGACCCTGACGTGCCTGTCCAAGTCGCCCAACAAGCACAACCGTATCTTCATGACCGCCGAGCCGCTGTCGGAGGAGCTGACCACTGACATTGAGGCCGGCAAGGTGGACCCCCGTGAGGATATGAAGATCCGCGCCAAGACCCTGTCGGAGGACCACGGCTGGGACAAGAACGACGCGCTCAAGATCTGGTGCTTCGGCCCCGACACCAACGGCGCCAACGTGCTTGTGGACATGACCAAGGCTGTCCAGTACCTGTCGGAGATCAAGGACGCGTGCGTGTCGGCCTTCCAGTGGGCCACCAAGGAGGGTGCCCTCGCCGAGGAGCCCATGCGTGGTATCCGGTTCAACGTGCTCGATGTTGCGCTCCACGCCGATTCCATCCATCGTGGTGCCGGTCAGATCATGCCCACGTGCCGTCGTGTCTGCTACGCGTCGGTGCTCGCCGCCAACCCGTCGCTCCAGGAGCCCATCTTCCTTGCCGAGGTGTCGTGCCCCGAGTCGGCCATGGGTGGCATTTACGGCGTGCTTAACCGTCGTCGTGGCCACGTGTTCTCGGAGGAGCAGCGCCAGGGTACCCCCCTGTACACGGTCAAGGCGTACATTCCCGTCGCCGAGTCGTTCGGTTTCACCACGGATCTGCGTGCCGCCACCGGTGGCCAGGCGTTCCCCCAGCTGGTGTTCTCGCACTACCAGATCATGTCGGGCTCGGCCCTCGAGGCTGGCAACAAGGTGTACGATGTCGTGCGTGCGCTCCGCAAGCGTAAGGGTCTCCCCGAGGATGCTCCTACCTACGACAAGTACTACGACAAGTTGTAATTGACTCGTGGTCAAGGAGCCTGTCGTGTCGGTATTTTCTCAAAATTATAACTTTTTTTTTCCTCGGATACTTTTCTCTTTTGGTTCGATTCGCTCTTTGCATTGGCGGGGTTCGTCGGGCAACACAAAAAACAAAAAATACATTTACTTGACATTCATTCGGTTGCGAGGATAAGTGTAAGTGACCGCATCAGCCGACCAATCCACACCCGACCCCGCATGTCCTGCTCCAGAGCGGCGATCGTGTGGTCGTCCGCATAAAATTCCAGCGGGTTCCCATAACTGAACGCAATCTCGGCCTCGCGTGTATGCGCCGCGTAGACTCGCGTCACTTGGACCGACCGAGTTTGTCCATCTATATCCTTCGTTTGAGATGAGGATTAAATGGAAAAACGACAAAAAAATGAACATACCCTGCACAATGCACGCCACGGCACGGCACTCAACCTCGCGCCACTTGAGCCGTTCCACTCGCCACTGCTCGCACGACCACCCGGCCCGCTTGGCGTCCGCCCACTCTATTTCCTTGGGCCGGTAGCTCGGCGGAAAGCTGCCGCACTTGACGGCAGTGTCTGGGCCCACGTAAGGGTGCGACAAAATGACGTGTATGGCCTCTGTCAAGTCCAAGTACGCGTCGCAAAGCGAGAAAGGCATGATCAGCACCAACACCAGTCCACCATTTGCTGCGCTGTCCCAGCGTTCACTGCAAAAGCCAATGGTGGAACCGGGATGCCCTCGCTGGCGAACATCACCGCCAAGGCCCGCCGGGTCTTGGAAAACCAAGTTCAATGTCAGGCATATGATCCGTAAAAGGTGATCCCAGACGATGCTGGCAATCCGAATGTTTCTCTCAAAGGTTTGAAAAAAAGGAGTATTTGTCGCTGCTCCCTTCCTTCAAGAGGCCTGTCGTGTTTTGCGTCCAACTTTTTTTTTTTTCTCCTCTACTCTTTCGTGAATTTCGCTCCAAATTTGATTATGATTCGCTCGTTACTTTATCGTCGCGTGGGTGGTATTCGCGCGTTGCCCATGTCTACGTCGTCGGCCAGTGGTGGTGGTGCGCCAAAATGGACAGTGACACCAAACCCGACCGCAACGCCAACGCCTCGCCATATTCCCTCGGCCAATTCTGGTTCTGGTTCCGGCTCTGGTTCCGGCTCCAATGCTGACGCAGACGCAGATGCCGCCGCCGCCGCGGACGAGGGCGGCTTCAGTACGTGGTGCACAATCGTATTGATCAAGTAGATTGACTGATCAAGGCCAAAAAAAAATATTAAGTGTCCATCCCGATTTACCTGGCGGCCGCAGCCCTGTTTGGATGGTCGGTCCACCACGTGCAGACCGAGCTCGGCCAGCCGGGCAAGTTGAGTGCGTCGCTCGATCCGTTCGGGCAGCCATTCGCGGTGTCCAAGGCGGGCGTGTCCGAGACGGCGCAAGAAGACGATGCGCGCGAGGCGTCGCTTCTGGGCCCGGTCCTGGACGCGGACGCGCCGTGGCTCGCGCGTCTACGCAACTGGTGGACGTACCCAGCGTCGGTCCGCGACCCGCTCCGCTGGGCGGTGTTTTACCACGTGTACGCTCCCGACGCCGCCCGGGCCGAGGCATTTTACTTGCAAGCCGTGGACGCAGCAGCGGCGGCCCAGGGGCGGCTGGACTTGGAAGCCGGAATCGCGCTTCAAATGGCGCGGTTCTACGCCGACCAGCGCGCTCCCGTCCCGGCCCTCCGCTGGTACCATGTCGGGATCGAGCGGCTGGTGGCATGGTACGCGGCCGACGACGAGCGCATTATCGGGCGACTTGCGCGCATCCCGTGGGCGTCGGCCGTCGGCGCCGAAAAACTCGACCGCGTCGCCGCCGTGTACGCAGGGATGGCCCGTGCCGCGGCGTACTTGGAAGTGCGACCCGACGCTGCTCAGGTCGTAGCGGTCGGGCAGGGTCGAGAGTCGGCAAACCCACCCAACTGGGGTACCGACCGGTACTACTCGATGGCGCTGGCGGCGGCCATGCTGGGCGCGCGCGTGGCTAACGGTGTCGGCGCCCAGGAGGCCGAAGTGGGCGTGGACGCGGCGGTGCGGTCGCACTTGGGTCACTTGTTGCGCGGCGCCGTGCCGCCCGAGTGGCCCGAACCGCACTCGGATGCTGTCACCGTGGCCAGTGCACGGCCGCCGCCCGTGACGGGCACGCCGACGCTGGTGGCGCTGCTGGAGGAAATGGCCGAGTTTTACGCGCTGGGCCGGCGCCAGTTCCCGGACGACGACGAGAACGACAATCACGATGTACCCGCGTCCACCATGGGCGGCCGTCGTCAACCGCAGCCCGCGTACGCGGCGGCACTGCGGCGGGTCGAGCTGGCGCTGATGCCCGGGTCCGACGCGCGCGACGTGGCGTGCCGGCGCGCGCTGGTCATGAACAACCTGGCCGACGATTTGGTGGCCGAGTGGTACGTGCGGGTGCAGCAGGCTACCGCTGATTCACTTAGCTCGAAGCACAAGAACTCCGGTGGTTCGGGATCGGTCGCCGTCGCGGAAGCCATGAAAGATGCAGCCACGTCGCCACTGCTCCGTGAGGCCGCGTTTTGGCTTGCGCGGTCGCAGGCCGCCGCTGCCGACAAGACGGTGCCCGAGTGCGCGCTGTGCCATGCGGTCGCGCTCAACAATGCCGGGCGGGTCGCGGAACTGGCGGGGGATCGGGAGGAAGCTATGCGCGCGTTCAAGCAGGCAGTGACGGCGGCGCGCAAGAACGGACTGGTGGATGTGCGGCGCGAGGCTCAGGCGAACCTGGGCCGCCTCGAAGAGGATCGAGTTTGATCCGGTCATGTCTTTTTTTTTGAATGAATGCAAGGATTCTTGTATTAATATTGGATGGAGGGAGGAAAAACAAAAATGACACAGAAATAAAAGGGACAAAAAGAAAACATTCTAGTTGAGGAGCTGGAGGTAGTTGCTGGGGGCAATGCCGGCGGTGCCGTCTATCATTCAATAACGAACGTTAATATCGCAATATGGACAGAAAAAAAATTAAGAGTCAACGCACTGGCCTTGCGCACTTGCCACCAGCGGTTGCCGTGCGGGTTAGCGACCTCGAGCACCTCCTCGGCCGCAAACGACACCTCCTGCGGGTCGGCGGCATCGGCCGTGTACGCGTACAGGGCCTTGGCGCGGTACGTGTACTGCGGGGGCTGGCTGCCGGTCGACACGGCCGACTGCGCGTCGTCCGCCGCCACCGAGAGCGACTGCTGCTGCAGCTGCTGGGGCGGGTACGGCACCTGCGCCTGATGCTGCACTTGCACCTGCTGCTGCAGCTGACTGGGCATGGGCGGCGCGTACAAGTGCGGAGCGGTCTGGGCGGGCAAGTTCATGGGCGACCCGGGGGCCACAAACGGCAGCTGCGGGGCCATGCCCATCGACATGACGGTGCGGCGGCGGTGGTCGCGGTCGCGGGCCATGGTCACCGAGTCGAACGATTCGACCAGCGCCACCACCTGAGAGTCGGCGGGCGACGCCAGGTACATGACCCATGCGGTCTGCACCGACAGCTGCACGATGGCGCCCAGCAGGTACAGGATGCCCCAGAACTTGACCACGGAGAGCGCCGCCGTCACTTTTTCCAGGAACGTGGCGCCCAGGACCGTCACCATCGCCAGCAGAATCGCCAGCATGTGCTGGTACGGGCCCGGGTGCAGGTTGAGGTCGTACGAGAGCTTGGAAACCGAGGCAATGAGAATCGGCGACAGCAGCTGCACCGCCCAGCCCATGGACATGCCGCGGGCCTCAATGTCGAACGCAATCCCGCACAGGCCAATGAACGTCAGGGACCAGCCAAAGACCGCCAGGCCCTGCGTCAGCAGCATGAAAATGGAGCCCGTGAGGCGGGCCAACAGCGAGATTTGTTGCTGCTGGTCGCCCTGTTGTTGTTGGTGCTGGGGCGACGTGGCCTTTTCGGCGTCGCCGCTCTTTTTCGCAAAGGGGTTGGTGAGCTTCATTTTTTCTTTGTCGTATATCGGCTATTGGAGTGAGGTCTCTATAGAATGAATTATTGTATGACCCGGCCGAGGTTTGTCTATATTCGGGGCGGAAGAGAGTGAAGCAAGGCCCAAGAGAAAAGGGCGAAATATTGTTGCTTTCTTCCGAAACTGATAATGCTGAACTCCACTCCTCCGCACCCTCATTAGCAGCACATTCCTCAGCACTTGTTTCAACACTATAGTCAAGGTTACAACCACTCACGTGCAACATGCAATCTCAAAATAAATTGTGCGCCTGTGAGCTGACTGCGTCTTGGTCGAATAATGACGAGCACGGTCGCATCATCGAGCGAAACAGCTTGATGTACACGGCCAAGGAGCGCGAG